>SJYC01050363.1:0-28926 GCA_006408675.1 Madoqua kirkii | reverse complement strand
ATCAACCCTGAGTATTCTTTGGAAAGAATGATGCTAAGGCTGAAACTTCAGTACGTTGGCCACCTGATGCAAAGAGTTGACTCACTGGAAAAGACTCTGATGCTGGGAGGGATTGGGGGCAGGAGGGGAAGGGGACGACCGAGGATGAGATGGCTGGATGGCATCACTGACTCGATGGATGTGAGTCTGAGTGAACTCCAGGAGATGGTGACGGACAGGGAGGCCTGGCGTGCTGCGATTCATGGGGTCACAAAGAGTCGGACACGACTGAACAGTTGAACTGAACTGAACTGAATGACTAATGATGTTGAATATTTTTACATGTGCTTATTGGATATTTGTATTGCTTTGGAGAAATGTTTATTTATATCCTTTGACCATTTTTAACTTGTTGACTTATAAAAGTTTTATATTTATATTCTGGATGCTAGATCTTTATCAAATAGAGGATTTACAAATATTTTCTCCCATTCTGTAGCTTGTATTTTCACTTTCTTAAGGATGTTCCTTGGAATCACAGAGGTGGTTAATTTTTGATACGGTCATTTTACCTATTTCTCCTTTGGTTGCGTTTGTATCTTAAGCAATTTTTAAACAGTGTTCTTTTACTGTTTATTATGCCCACTTTGATCTTTTCCAAGTGCCCCACATTCACAGTAAATACTTAGCCTCCCCCTAGTTTCTTTAGTTGACACAGATGAACTTGCCTCCTACTTTCTGAGAAGGCTGTGATTACTTGCCATAAATTCCCCAGCTTCCTTGGTCCCAACTTCTTAAGTTTCTACTTTTCATTTTCCCTCCTCTTGTCACGTCCTCTTTTGGAGAGAAAAGCTTTTGCTTTTCCTTGTTAAGATGAACACCTCCATCTGGGCCGTTTATTTCATCCCCTTTTCTTAGACTTTGATTCAGTGACCGGCCTTTCTTTCCTTTCTAGCATCAGTAATCTCTCTTCTACTCTTCTTTGTTTCTTCCCTTCATATAACCTCAGCTCCTTGTTTCCCCTTTAAAGAAAAGTGGGGAGGGGAACATTCCCAAGTTTTATTTTTCCTTAAACCTAACAACCTCTTTGACTTTTCCTTTTCATCTTGAAGGAGCTGTCTCACCTCATCTGAAATATTGCAATAACCTTTTCAGTGGTCTCCAAGTCCCTCGACTCCCACTTCGACTCGTTGTACACACTTTACATCATATAAATCTTCCCCAAAATAAAATTCGTCTCTCCTAACTCTGCAGTCTAAAAACTTTTGATGACTCATTTAACTCCGAGTTATCCCCAGGACTCCTCAGACTAATTTAATTCAGAGTCTTTGTAATATCCTCTCAACCCTGCCCTGAACATAGCCCTTTAGTTTCCTGTCTAATGTCTGCTCTCAGAATGCCTGTTTTCCTTACTCTTCTCCTATGAAAAATCTGTTTTTACTTGAGTGCCTTTTTTCAACATCTCCTCCCCCTTCCACCAGAGGGCACTCTCTAATCTGTAAACCCTACCGCATTGCAAAGTTCTGTGTGGCCCTTATTACCTACTGTATAGCACGTGGAACTCTGCTCAATGTTATGTAACAGCCTGGATGGGAGGGGGGTTTGGGGGAGAATAGATACATGTAAATGTATGGCTGAGTCCATTCGCTGTTCACTTGAAACTATCACAACGTCATTAATAGGCTATACCCCCATACAAAATAAAAAATGTTTTTAAAATGGATTGTAAGCAGAGACCAGTAGCTTGTCTATCTTTGGATCTTCTCTAGTAACCAGACAGAGCTTTTGAACTAGTAGGTACTCAGTAAGTATCTCTTGAACTGATGAAATTTGAGTTGAAAACAAGAACCAGGGCCATCCACATCCTTGGAGAAAAACCTGGAAAAGATAAGACAGAAAACATGAGGTAGACTAGTGAAGCTGAGTAGGTAATTTATGCTTTAGCTTTGCAGTGAATAGAATACAAACTCAAAACCTCATTTTTCTGAGTGTCAGTTTTAAAACTGATCATTGCTTAGTGGGTGTATTCTTTATTTTCAAAACCGCAAGGGTAAAACACACAGGCACACACACACAGGCACACACGCACACACACAGGCACACACGCACACACACACCACCACTCCCCACCCTAACTGAGTAGGGAATGGTGTAGAGTCACCTTATGTGACAAATTGAATCATCTGTTCAGAATCACGGCCCTGAATTGTTATGAAGGATGTCACAGTCACTTCTCGATTATGGAGAAAGGAAGTAGTGAATTGCAGGAACTTTGTAACCTAGAAAGTAATATACATATAAATTTACCTTTAAAAGTTTAAAAGTGTTTCCTACAAAGTGTGGGTTAATTTTATATGCTACTAGTTGGTGGGTAGTGGTGGTCTCTCAACTGCCTTTTGAAGCAACCCTTAATGAATTTGTGGGTCATGAAATAAATATGATCAAAATCTTTGTGTACTCAAGGATAAACCTAATTTCAAATTTTTATACTGAAAAACTTTTAGGTCAACCCATACACTAGAATGTATTCACACCTCTTTTATATGCAGAGTATTAGCTTTCTAATAGTATCTATTAGGTATTCCAATAAGGCAAATTGATTAAATATTTACCTGTTTGGATAGGATAACGGAGAAGTGATTTTGTTTACATTTTTAGGGCTGAATAGGAATGTAATACTTTTCTTACTGTATCTTTTTGAAATATTCAAATTTGTTTCCAAATTTTAAACTATTGAAATCCAGGAAACTGTTTCATTCTTTCTTTTTTTTTTTTTTTTTTTTGGTAACCTTTTCCCTAACAGAACTCCTTTGGTATTGCCTTTATTCAATAATACTGATCATGACAATCCCTTTTATCTGTTGACTGCTTGCTAAGGACACTTTCCTAAACAGCATGTCCTTATTATTTCTTTTAATTCTCATAGCAAGTTTGTGAGATACTTTCCTCTTTTTCCAAAGGAGAAGATGATGCTTCAATAGTTTGCTCAAGGTCACACAGTACAAAGGTGGCTGACCAAGACTGGAACCCAGGCAGTCTGACTCCAGGGTCTGTGCTTCCAACCACCGCACCATTTTCTGCAAGAAGTATGTGTTCACAGTGATGCTAATTAGAACCAAGCTGTGCACACGGCATATGTGCAGTGACATCCTGTCTATGTTTTCATTGTGTAGTGAACCCAGGATACTGTGAGCCCACAGCTGGTGTCCATTAATGATAATGGTGTGGGAATTCAGAAATAATTTCCAGAGCATCCTGGGTACAAGGCATTACATAATTTTCATTATTCAGTGATCTTTAAATTCCGGGGCTTAAAATATATTTGTTATTTGGAGACCCAAAATAGTTCTTTTTTTAAAAGTTGGATTTGAAATGAAAGTAATGGTACAGTATGCTATTTCGGTTTGATTTCTTCTCAGCTATTTATCTACTTACGGCTCTCTAAAGTGAGAGGTACAGGCAATTTTCAGATTTTCTTTATATCAAACTTATATAGGATGGGAGAAAAATAAATGTAATTTTAAAGATTCTTAAGGAAGCTTTGCTTTATCTTCAGGTAAAAGTGCTATCCAATTTTCTACCACTAGTTTTAAATACATTGTAAGTATCTGTATAGGAAATAATAAGTAGCAATTAAAAAGAATGGGCTAAATAGATATGTTCTCACAAAGAAGGATGTCCAGAATACAATTTACTAGTGTAAAAAGAGCAAGTCCCAGCAATATGTTCATTATTCTTCCCCTTTACCCCATGGACTGCAGCCTCCCAGGCTCCTCTGTCCATGGCATTTTCCAGGCAAGAGTACTGGAGTGGGTGGACATTGCCTTCTCCCCTGTTAATATATATAAAGTATATTTGTAAATGTATAGAAAATTATGTGGAATAATATACATCAATCTCTCAACTACAGTTAACTCTAGGAAAAAGATTGAGATGGGGGAAGGAATGAAGTAGAACTTTTAAATTCTATATATTTCTATTCTGTTTGAAGTTATATGTGCTTTTATTTCTGTTTTGGTTGCAGTGGGTTTGTTTTTCTTAAAAAAATAACTGTCTAAATACAAAAAAAATACAAACATAATTAAACATACTGCCATATAACAGTCACCCAAAATAAAGAAATAAGCATCTTTTCTCATACTTTAGAAATTTTTAAAAACTAAAATTATGTAGTTGAAGTCACCTGTGTTCTCTCCCCAATTCTGTTACTTTGTTTTCCTCCCTGAGGTTAACAATTGGCATCAGTACCTGGCCATGCCAATATCTTCAGTTCTAGTTAAAACATTTTTAGTACTGTGGTGGGCCCTCCATTTCTGTGGGTTTCATATCTGTTTATCCTACCAGCTGCAGATCAAAAACATTTTGGGAAAACAATTTTCTAGAAAGTTTCAGCAAGTAAAACTTGAATTTGCCTTGCTCTTACAACTATTTGCATACCTTTTACTTTGTATATACAGCTCTTTTTTAAATCATTTACATTGTATTAGGTATTACAAGTAATCTAGAGATGATTCGAGAAGGCAATGGCACCCCACTCTAGTACTCTTGCCTGGAAAATCCTATGGACGGCAGAGCCTGGTAGGCTACAGTCCATGGGGTCGCTAAGAGTCGGACATGACGGAGCAACTTCCCTTTCACTTTTCACTTTTACGCATTGGAGAAGGAAATGGCAACCCACTCCAGTGTTCTTGCCTGGAGAATCCCAGGGACAGGGCTGCCGTCTATGGGGTGGCACAGAGTCAGACATGACTGAGGTGCCTTAGGCAGCAGCAGCAGCAGAGATGATTCAAAGTGTACGAGAGGGTATGTGCAAAGATTATGTCATTTTGTACAAGGAAAATGAACTTCCACAGATTTTGGTATCCCTGTGGTCCTGGAATCAATCCCCCACAGATACTGAGGGAGGAATATATATTGTATCCAGTAATGTGAATATGTCACAATCTATGTCACCTTCCACGGTTAGATGCTCCCGTCATTTTTTCATCTCCTGCGGATGGTTCTTCAATGGACATCCTTTATGTACATCTCTTTGTGTACCCATGTGAGAGGTTTTCTAGGTCAGGGCTTCCCAAACTTTTTGTCTGTCAAGTCAAACACAGAATTTTTGCATGGCAGAGAGGTAAATGGCAGAGTCTCTGGCTAAGCCCAGCCGCCATCCCAATGGCTGAAGGAGTCATTATTTAAGCACACCAGGACCACCTTGCCACATCACACCTTTTGAGAAATTCTGCTTTGGGCCCTTATCTCTCAAACTTCCTTTATTTTTAAATTTTTACTGGAGTATAGTTAATTTGCACTGTGTTTCTGCTGTAAAGTAAATCAGTTACACACATACATATATCCAATCTTTTTTAGATTATTTTTGCACATAAGATATACTCATTTTGCTAGATACAGTTGACCCTTGAACAACTTGGGTTTTGAGCCAGGGGTCCACTTATGTGTGGGTTTTTTTCAATAATGGGAAATTCCCTGGTGGTCCAGTGGTTAGACTGTGTTTTCACTGCTGGGGGCCTACATTCAATACCTGGTCAGGGAACTAAGATCCGGCAAGCCATGTGGCACAACCAAAAAGAAAATAAAAAATAAAACCAAAAAGATAACAAATACTGCAGTACCACACTATCCTCAGAATGGTGAAACCTGCAAATGTGGAACCATGGATATAGAGGAACAGGGAGGTCTATACATTGTCACTGTGCAGTGGGTCAGACACCTTAACCCCCCTATTATTCAAGGGTCAACTATATTGCCAAATTACTCTTCAAAATGATTATGCTAGTTTATTCTTCCACCAAGCATATACAGGGATTCCTTTTATTCCTGTTATTTCACCTGCAATTAAAAATTGTCAAGCTTTTTTTTTTTAACATTTACTAGTCTGGTCTGGTGGATTTAATTTGCAGTTCTCTAATTACTAATGGCATCCAGTCCCATCACTTCATGGGAAATAGATGGGGAAACAATGGAAACAGTGTCAGACTTTACTTTGGGAGGCTCCAGAATCACTGCAGATGGTGACTGCAGCCATGAAATTAGAAGACACTCACTCCTTGGAAGAAAAGTTATGACCAACCTAGACAGCATATTCAAAAGCAGAGACATCACTTTGCCAACTAAGGTCCGTCTAGTCAAGGCTATGGTTTTTCCTGTGGTCATGTATGGATGTGAGAGTTGGACTGTGAAGAAGGCTGAGCGCCGAAGAATTGATGCTTTTGAACTGTGGTGTTGGAGAAGACTCTTGAGAGTCCCTTGGACTGCAAGGAGATCCAACCAGTCCATTCTGAAGATCAGCCCTGGGATTTCTTTGGAAGGAATGATGCTAAAGCTGAAACTCCAGTACTTTGGCCACCTCATGCGAAGAGTTGACTCATTGGAAAGGACTCAGATGCTGGGAGGGATTGGGGACAGGAGGAGAAGGGGACAGCAGAGGATGAGATGGCTGGATGGCATCACGGACTCGGTGGACGTGAGTCTGAGTGAACTCCGGGAGTTGGTGATGGACAGGGAGGCCTGGCGTGCTGTGATTCATGGGGTCGCAAAGAGTCAGACACGACTGAGTGACTGAACTGAACTGAATTACTAATGAGGCTGAGTGTCTTTTCATGTTTACTGGCCACATGAGTTCCATCTTCCATGAATAACTTAGTTTTCTTGTTGATTTGTGGTAGTTCATCACAAAGTCTGGATATTAATTCTTTGTTATATATCTTGCAAATGATTTCTCCCAGTTTATTCCTTATCTTTCCTTCTTTTTTTCATTGATGTATAGTAAATTGTTAGTTTCAAGTGCACAACAAGATGATTCAGTTATATGTGTATAAAAATTATACACACATACATATTCTTTTGCAGACTCTTTTCCATTATAGATTATTGCAAGATATTGAGTTTAGTTCTCTGAACTGTACAGTAGGTCCTTGTTTATATTGCTTATCTTTTTAACTTCATTTTTGATGTAAATTGGTTGTGTAAAAATTTATACATTTCATGTGATCAACTTTATAAGCCTTTTAAAATATGCCTTAAGTAATCCATTTAAGGAGTCAGTTCTGAGTAAAGATTTTCCTATACTAGTTTGAAAGTTTTATACCTTAAATTTAGGCCCTTCTACCTATTTGGTATTTATTTTTGTGCAGAATATAAGGTAGGGCTCTAATTATAACACACATAATTTTGTGTGTTATCCATATCTCGACAATTCATCCTTTCTCTGATTCTTTGAAATCTTTCCTCTGTCATATGCCAAGGACCATACCTATTTGTTTATATTGTGCTTTTTTGTTTGTTTGTTTTTTTAGGATTGTTGATGATTATCAAGATCACTAAAGTGATACAAAAAGCTTAGAAAGTCATCCTGATACTGATTTGAGGCAGCGGGTTATGCCTACATTGACAATATAATTTATCATCCTAATTCATTTTTGAGAATGAAAATGGATTCTTAAGATAATTAAAGTTACATAATTTTCAAAATATTTACTTCTTGACTGAAAATTGGTTTTATTACATTGGACCGTAAGATAACCTGTTCAAAAAACATTTTCCCAAATATTTTTTTCTAAAACATATAATACATATACATTAAAATAAATTTTTAAAGCTATGTACTGATTATCTGAACTTTCAGAAGTAACAATCAAAGCAGTTATTCTTGGCCTACGTACTCTAATAACTTTAACTCTATCTATTAGCATGTCATTGATCTTTCTCTGGAGAATATATTTAAAATGACATTATTGTTTCTAGTGTTTTTACAAAATTGCTCATGATTGTCTTCGCAGTTGCATTGTATGGCTCATAAATGTAACAGTATTGACTCTTCTATATAAACCACAATATTATTAACTGAAAAAATACTTCCTCAAAGGTGCTGAGGTACTTGGTAAACTCAGAACAAATTCTGTTAAATGGGAACTTTTTTTGGTTTTGGTTTTGTATTAAAATGTATAAGTACATGAAATTCTTGCCAGTGAGTTTGACAACGTAAATGAGATGACAGATTTCTTGAGACATCCAGGAAGAAATAACTGAAGTAGGCTCATATCTTTTAAAGAAATTCAACTGATAGTTAAAAATCTTGAAACCAGAAAAAAAAAGAAAATCTAGTCTTAGATATAGTGATAAGTTTTACAGTTGTGTACAAACTCTTCCTGAGTGGCTTTTAAAAAGTGAAACTGACAAGCGGATGCTAAAAGTTGTATGGAAATGCAAGGAGCCAGGAATAGCCAAAACGATTTTGAGAAGAAATAGTGGAGATGGAGGTCTTATACTACTTGATTTTAAGACTTAATATAAAGCTACAGTTAATCAAGATGATCTGCTTTAGACTTAAGGATAAATATTAATATATACATCAGTGGAACAGAGTCCAGAGTCTAGAATGGACCCACACAAAACAATCATTTGATTATCAAAAAAAGTACCATGAAACAATTGGATATCTTAGTACAATGAATAAACCCCAACCTTATCACACTCCTTATACAGAATTACTTCAAAATGGATCATAGACCTGAAGGTAAGAGCTAAAATTTCTGGAAGAGAATATAGGAGAAAATCTTCATGATGATGGGTTAGGCAGAGAATTCTTTCAAAGGACATAAAAGGTACACATCATAAAAGGAAAAAAAAATAATAAATTGAACTCAGTTGAAAAGACAAGCCATAGGCAGAGAAAACTTTATAAAACACATGTCTGATAATGGACTTATGTCCAGAATATATCGATAGCACAAATCATTAAGACTGTAAGCTCAGTTTTTCAAAGACACAGAAGATTTAAACACTTCACCACTGGAGATGCACAAATGGCCAGTACCCACTTGAAAAGATCCTCAGTGTTGTTAGTCATCAGGCAAATGCACATTAAAACCACAGTGATACAGCAATACACATCCACTAGAATGACTGTAATTAAAGATTTATAATATCAAATGTTGATAATCTGGAGCAAGTACAATGATCATATACTACTGGCAGGGGGGCAGTATGATACACCGTCTTTGGAGAGCAGTTTGGCCGTTTCTTATAAAGGTAAACATACTCTTGAGATATGACTTTGCAGTCTCTACTGCTAATGTATGTCTCTATAAAGATTTATATTTAAATGTGCCTAAGTTCTGTTCAGTGCATAGCAGCTTTATTCATGATAGCCCCAAAATGGAAATACCTGAAGTGTTTTTCAGCAGGTAAACTGCGGTAAATTCATATAGTAGAATACTACTCAGCAATTCTAAGGCAGAAGCTCCTGATAAAGGCCACAGCATGGATGGATTGCAAAAGCACTATGATAAAAGAAGCCAGAAACAAAGGATCATATACTGTACTATCCAATTTTTAGGAAATTCTAGAAAAGGCAAAACTGTAAGGATATGGAACACAGTAGTGGTTGCCAGGGACTGGAGATTGCTGAGAGGATTGACTCAAAGGATACAAGAGAACTTCTGGAGTGTTGTGAATGCTTTATATCTTAATTGTGATGATTGTTACATGACTGTATACAGTGAGTCACAACTCATTGAAGGTATACATCAATATTATCAAGGTGCGAAATATTATTATAAATAAACTACACTTATAGAAGTCTAAAAGTAGAAATATTTCAGCCCAAATATTTTCATAAACATTGTCTTTTTGCCTCCATTCAGAACCCCTTCTTAGACAAATGTTATTACAAAATAAATAAGCTGTATCTATTATTCTTTTTAATGTTCAATTTAGATGCTGTGAAACTATATGCTTTTTCAATTCTGTTCTAGTGCAGAACATAAATTCATCCAATTAAAATTAGGTGTACCAGCGAAAGGTTCTTCCCACAAGTTGAGATTTTTAAAACACACTTGAAAACAAACTTCCGTTATTGGAATTAACTGATTTTCTGTCCAGAACTGAAATGAATGAAAATAATTTCACTATAGAAAATGAGCAAAATTAATTTAGAATAGTCATTGATCTAACTGAAAAATCATGCATCACAGAATATGATATATCTTATATATCTTCTGCAGCTGCACTTATTTTTTTCAGGCACAATTTTTTTTTTCTTTGTTTTAACAATAGCTGTTAACTTGTTGGCTAGTAGCTGGTGGCTTGGCTTCCCTGGTGGCTCAGATGGTAAAGAATCTTTCTTCGATGCAGGAAACCTGGGTTTGATCCCTCAGGTGATTTTGGGCTCCACTACAGATGGTGGCTGCAGCCATGAAATTAAAATACACTTGCTCCTTGGAAGAAAAACTATGACCAACCTAGAGAGCAGATTAAAAAGCAGAGATATTACTTTGCCAACAAAGGTCCATCTAGTCAAGGCTATGGTTTTTCCATAGTTATGTATTGATGTGAGAATTGGACTATAAAGAAAGCTGAGCACTGAAGAATTGATGCTTTTGAGAAGACTCTTGAGAGTCCCTTGAACTGCAAGGAGATCCAACCAGTCTTTCCTAAAGGAAATCAGCCCTGAATATTCATTGGAATGACTGATGCTGAGGCTGAAACTCACCTTATGCGAAGAACTGACTAATTGGAAAAGACCCTGATGCTGGGAAAAGTTGAAGGCAGGAGAAGATGGGGATGACAGAGGGTAAGATGGTTGGATGGATGGCCTCACCAACTCGATGGACTTGAGTTTGAGTCAGCTCTCGGAGTTGGTGATGGACAGGGTAGCCTGGCGTGTTGCAGTCCATAGAGTTGCAAAGAGTCAGACATGACTGAGCAACTGAACTGAATGTACAGAGTGGTGAGTAATTAACAGTGCTATATTATATACTTAAAAGTTGTTAAAGATAACTAATTGCATGCACATGTAATTGTGTGAGGGAATGGGTGTGTTAACTATTATGGTAATCATTTAACTGTGCATATATATATATATATATATCCACACACACACACACCAGAGAAGGCAATGGCACCCCACTCAAGTACACACACATATATATGTATATATATTTTAGAAATCTTCACAGTGTATGCCCTAAACTGATAAATATTCTACGTCAATATCTCAGTAAAGCTGGGGAGGGGAAAGACCACCCAGAAATGAAATGTTCTTATTAAATAACTTAAAGGTGTATACGTGCTATCAGCGTGGCTTAGTACTAGTGATGTAAAATCTGTTACCTGCCTAAAGCAGCGTTTGCCAGATTTCTACACTGTGAAGTAACTTATCCCTCCCTGCCTGCTGGCCCGCCCCCCAGCCCCCACCCCGGTCTACCACTACTATTTGTCATACTTCTTTGGAACCAAGTCACTCACTAAGTCCAGCTCACACTCCAGAGAGAGGAGGGAGAATGAAGCTGTACTTCCTGCAGTGGACGGGGTTGGGCGGGGGGTCAGTATCTCTGTAAATTATTTAGAGTTCTTTTGTAAGGAAGACTTATCTTCCCTCTCCCATTTATTTATTTATTCATCTGTTTATATCAGTATCAACTCAGGCCTATTTATATTCTACTTTGTGTTGTAAGCCAAATTCTGTTATTTATTGCTCAGACTGTTTCAGCTTTAGTCATTCTTTCAGGTTGGCTCCAAATTCCTTTGATGTGCCCCTGTCCTTTTGTTTTGTTAAGTACTTCCTTACCTTATGGTACTATTTGCTCTGGGCTTATCTTGCATTTTTGCCCCAGCCTTAGACTCATTTACTTACCCAAGGAACTCTGCTTTCTTTTATCATAGAATGGCATTTAAAAACCAAGATCTGGGCGTGAGGTGTGCCTACTGTAATAGGGTGTGACTGCTCCTAGGGTCTCTCAGCAAACAGCTGGTGCTGCTAAGTCGCTTCAGTCATGTCCAACTCTGTGCGACCCCATAGACGGCAGCCCACTAGGCTCCTCTGTCCCTGGGATTCTCCAGGCAAGAACACTGGAGTGGGTTGCCATTTCCTTCTCCAATGCATGAAAGTGAAAAGTGAAAGTAAAGTCACTCAGTTGTGTCCGACTCTTAGCGACCCCATGGACTGCAGCCCACCAGGCTCCTCCGTCCATGGGATTTTCCAGGCAAGAGTACTGGAGTGGGGTGCCATTGCCTTCTCCAAACAGAGCTAGGAAATGTCTAAGACATATATATTATTATTATGTATCTATCTTCATATATATTTAGCTGAACATGAGTTTACACTCATGTCTTTGACTCTAATAATATTTATAATATTTTAACTCTAACTTAGTACTACATGGCTTACTTTGGTCTGCCTCCCTTGCTTTCTTTCAAATAACAGGAAACCTGGACCCCACCATCCACCATTCATTTACTTATTCACTTGACTCCTCTGTCTGTGTGGCTACTAACTTTTGAAATACATGCCAATATTTCTTCATAAAGATTATATCTTCTAGTTTTAGTTTGGGCCGTGATATCTCTATCACCCGCCTCTGGTAGATGGAAGGTGTCAACAAATATTTTTGTTAGGGTGCCTGCTCATAATCCACTTAGTTGAGAAAGGGACTTGGGACTTAATTTTTAATTAAACATGCACATTTTAAAAGCTCACTGCTGCTGAAAGGGCTTATTGCAAAATGAAAAAGCACCCCCAAACAGTAAAATACAGTCTTTGTTTACTCCAGGAAAATTAATGACATAAGCACTGAAGAAGGAATGCTCTACTGTTTAAATACTTTACAGTGAGACTTAGACTGTGTTTTCTTTATTTATATCTAGCCTGTGACTTACTGTATTTCCCACTGACCCTGGGAGCCTAGCAACTTTGTGTATCTCATAACACATGGATGGCATAGGTTACAGCGTGATTGGATGGTATACCACGTGGATGGCAGAGGGCAGCAGCATCAAATACTTCTGTGACCATCAGGACAGGAAAGGATGAGTTGTGCCTACCCACTGTGTTCCTGCACATTTCATTTTACCAGCAGGTACCTTGCATGATGTCTCTGAAAGGGCAAAGTTAGTTGTTTGTATCAGGAAAGAATGGTGCAAAATGATTGCTGATCACCTTGTTAAGTTAAACAACATACAGAAAATGTATCTTACCACTTGACAAGACCATGGAAGAGGCTGCAGAGTTCAAAACAAACAGCCTACTACCCCACCCTACAACCCCAACTACTATACCACCCTTATGGCAGAAAGTGAGGAGGAACTCAAAAGCCTCTTGATGCAAGTAAAAGAGGAGAGTGAAAAAGTTGGCCTAAAGCTCAACATTCAGAAAATGAAGATCATGGCATCTGGTCCCATCACTTCATGGGAAATAGATGGAGAAACAGTGGAAACAGTGTCAGACCTTATTTTGGGGGGCTCCAAAGTTGCTGCAGATGGTGACTGCAGCCATGAAATTAGAAGACGCGTACTCCTTGGAAGAAAAGTTATGACCAACCTAGATAGCATATTCAAAAGCAGAGACATCACTTTGCCGACTAAGGTCCGTCTAGTCAAAGCTATGGTTTTTCCTGTGGTCATGTATGGATGTGAGAGTTGGACTGTGAAGAAGGCTGAGCTCCGAAGAATTGATGCTTTTGAACTGTGGTGTTGGAGAAGACTCTTGAGAGTCCCTTGGACTGCAAGGAGATCCAACCAGTCCATTCTGAAGGAGATCAACCCTGGGGTTTCTTTGGAAGGAATGATGCTAAAGCTGAAACTCCAGTACTTTGGCCACCTCATGTGAAGAGTTGACTCATTGGGAAAGACTCTGATGCTGGGAGGGATTGGGGGCAGGAGGAGAAGGGGACAACAGAGGATGAGATGGCTGGATGGCATCACGGACTCGATGGACGTGAGTCTGAGTGAACTCCGGGAGTTGGTGATGGATAGGGATGCCTGGCGTGCTTGGCAGGAGGAGAAGGGGACAACAGAGGATGAGATGGCTGGATGGCATCACGGACTCGATGGACGTGAGTCTGAGTGAACTCCGGGAGTTGGTGATGGATAGGGATGCCTGGCGTGCTGTGATTCATAGGGTCGCAAAGAGTCGGACGCGACTGAACTGAACTGAACACCTGTCACAGCCTATCCAAGCTTATGTTATTGTGGTGAAAAAATAATACTTTTTGAAAAGTAGATATTCTAATTCAAATATCAGACTCTCTGAAATTCCCTGATGGCAAGTGTAAACTGGAGTGAGGGACAGCCGGGATGAATGATCATACATTTATGACCTGGCAAAGGTCTTAGACAATTCAGATACAGATACAGGGGATACAGATAGTACTCTACAAAGGGGGAGACTGATAATGGCAGACTATGGGCACCCTTGACTGCTTTTTAGCTTGGTGAAGCCTAGGATTACCTCATACTTTCTCTTTAAGACTGAGCCTCTGGGAGTATCCAGGGGCATGACAGTTTGCCTTCTTAGATCCCAGACTGATATCACAGACGCTCTCAAATGGTTTGAAACCTGTCCCCAAAATCTGCCCCTAGATTTTGACTATGGAGGAGTCAGAGTTAAGTCACTGTGATGCTGAGAGAAGCTGGCATGTTTGGGAGTTGCGAGAAAAGAGCACTATGATAAAATCACATTTGTAAAGCGCATGAAGGAGAGAGGTGAGAGATGTGGGATTTCCCCATTGATGTATCTTTGAGTCAAGAGCTGACAATGTGGGAGGATACTGTTTTACTCTTCTGAGCTAATCAAAAGCAGTAGCTAGTACATAGTGAAAGCTTCAGTTGTTAAATGCAGGGAAGAGTGTTGCAGTTTGGAAAGTTATATTACATGCAAGACAGTACGTCCAAGAACTACGGACGATAGAGACATCAGATAGTTCCTTCCTTCACTGAGCTTATATTTTTAAAGGGACGTAAAATGTTTTCACATAAGAACCTGTCTCATCTACTCTCTAGAGCACAGGCTGTTAAACCAAATCTGAAATTCAGATTTGGAGAATAAATTAGTATTCCAGGGATTTTTTTTCTTATTTTGTGTAGTTACATGTGTTCCAACTGTGGCTTTTTTTAGATCAGCCTCATAGAATACATGCATGTTAAGCCGCTTCAGTCGTTTTCTCCTCTTTGTGACCCTGTGGACTGCAGCCTGCCAGGCTCCTCTGTCCATGGAATTTTCCAGGCAGAAATACTGGAGTGCGTTCCCATTTCCTACTTCTTTTCCTCCTCCTCAGAGAATGATCGTTTCTTTCTTCTTATTCTATTATGGAATGAAATTTCCATTGTGCCAGGTCATTTAGGGAATAAGCAATTCGAGGCCTAAAGAAATAGGTTTGCTGTATAGTTGAGGATTTGATGATTTATGTTCCCCAGTTTTTTACTTAAATTTTGAATGAAATTGTTTCCAAGAGGTGCCTTTTTAAACAAAGAGGTCTTTTTGGCCAAAAGTTATGTGAGATCTTAGTTCCCTGGTCAGGAAGCACAGAGTTTTCATCATGGACCACGAGGGAAGTCCCTAAGCAGAAAGTGTTGATCTTGACTTGATGTCTTCTGGACTCAGGGTCACATTTAGGAATGCCAATGTTTTGTGCTGTGCGTATCTATGGGGCATGGGGCATGGAGCCGATTGATTTACTTTGCAGCTACCAAGCTCTGTGGGCTTCCCAGGTGGACCTTAATGGTAAAGAATCCACCTGCCAAGCAGGAGACATGGGTTCGACCCCTGGGTTGGGAAGATGCCCTGGCAACCCACTCTGGTATTCTTGCCTGAGAAATCCCACGGATAGAGGAACCCAGTGGACTATAGTCCATGGGGTCGCAAAAGAGTCAGACACGACTTAGCAACTTAACAGCAGAGCTCTGGCCATGAACAGCCACTTTTCCCCAGGGCCCCTTGAACTGCCTTGGTTGACAGGCTTCTGGGTGGGTGTGCGTGTCCTTAGGCTTTTTTTGCTTTCTCTTTCTCCCCTGCCTTCCCTGGCTGTTGGTGAGCTGGTACTCTTTGTTGGCTTAGACTGAAGAGTGAATTCCGTTTGTGCCTCTTTTGTAACTGGCTTTCTGCTGGGCCAATGTCTGCCACTTGCAGCCCTGCCTCCTAACCTGTCATTGTCTGCCATCTCTGCTTCTGCTTCCAGTCTCTGTAGCTGTCTGACAGCTCTTTCCCCTTCACTTCTTATCTTTTCCTATCCTTTCTCTTCTCCTTTGTGCTCATGACATTGTCAGTAAATCAGAGAAAGACTTTTCCTACAAATAGCCATCTGATCAGCCTACAGCTCTTTAGCACTTTGGCCTCTTTTTGTAGCCAAGTTTTTGTAGCCTCTGAACCTTAAATACTTTAAGAAAAAAAGATGTTTCTGAACTTGAAGCCATAGACTTATCAAGAGACTTGTCTCCATAGAAATGAAATTTTACTCTATATCTTGTGAAGTGTGGTCATCCTAGAGTGTATCTTTTGTTTTAATAAGGTAGACTAATTTGATGCTTATGTTTCTTAACACTTCTTGAATGGATTCCATTATTTGTGTAGTTTTTCAAAGTATGGCAGCGTATTGGATTGATATCCTCAAATGTTTGAGACCCAGAGAAAAGACCCAGCTCTTCCATGGAGTCTTGCTAAACTTTCCTAGTTTCTGTTCAGACTCTGTCACAGCATCTATTCACCTGGCCTCACAGTATGCATGTTCTCTCTTACCATGTTAGGGGCTCTTTGAAGAGGAGAGAATGGGTAACTACCGATGTCATTTCTTAATTTACTACTGCTCTTAAAACAGTGCCTTGTATCTAATAGCTGTCCCCAAATTGTTCTGTTGAAGTAATAGCCCACTCTGCCTCCCAGGTGCCTTTTGTAGTTTGAGCCTGATGCTAGCTGAGGGCCTCTCCCATTTGTGTTACTTCGCACTTGCTCACACTGAATCTCCTCTGCCAGTTGCCCAAATTCCTAAATTCTTCCTACGCTCTATCTCCAAAGAATCTGGCTGTTTTGCTGGTTAGGGGAACTTAGTGTCAAATAGAAACCAGATAAAGTTACTCTGTACATCCTCTTCTATGGCCTTTTTAAAGATATAAAAAGTTCTTTACAGATCTCTGTCCTTATGGATAAGTGCTCATTTGTTCTTCACACAATTTTTTTTTGTCTCTGAGCCAATGCACTCCCCACAATAAAACAGGCCCACTACTTTTTAAATAGCCTTATTGAGGTATAGTTCACATGTTACACAGTTCACACATTTAAAGTAAATAATTCAATGTTTTTTATTACATTCACAGAGTTGGTGGACTTCCCTGGTGGTTCAGATGGTAAAGCTTCTGTCTATAATGCAGGAGACCTGGGTTCAATCCCTGGGTCGGGAAGATCCTCTGGAGAAGGAAACGGCAATCCACTCCAGTACTATTGCCTGGAAAATCCCATGGACAGAGGAGCCTGATAGGTTACAGTCCATGGGGTCACAAAGAGTTGGACATGACTGAGAGACTTCACAGACTTGTGCAACCAACCCCATAAACTAATTTTAGGATATTTTCATCATCTCCAAAAGAAATCCCATGCCCATTATCAGTCAGTCTTCATTTCCCCAGTTTCCAGTTCAAGCTGATCAAGAATCTATTCTCTGTCTCTATAGACTTGCCTATGCCAGACATTCCATGTAAGTGGAATCATACTATATGTGGTCTTTTGTGACTGACTTTTTTCTCTTGATACTACTGATTTTTAAAAAGACTGTTGTATTTATAACTTTCCACAAAACAGATGTGGTCTTATAACACTCATAACTCCTTCTGTGGCCTACTTTTATTGGATTTGTGATATTTGGTTAAGTTGCAAAATATACTGTCACACATCAAATAACACTGACTGCTTATGGTATTGAAGATGGCCCTATTTCAGAGCCAAGAGAATTTTGCACAAGATTCAGTTAAAGTTATATTTCATCAGTCTGCTTCACACTATTGCTGTGATCAAATGAATTGGGATACAATAGGACTCGGTGGTTTTCACACTGACCCATGTTCTAATGGGCTATTTGAGGCTTTGGACTGTGGAATCCTAAGGGTCATAAAGCTCTGGAGCTGGAAGCAACCCAGCAGTCACTTGGTTTAATCTTTCTTTCTCTGACTCCTATCCCATTTCACAGGTCTTAGAATGTTACAGATCTCCAAAGGTCAACTAGTTAATTAATAGAGCCAGTTATAGCAAGATTAAAACCTGTGTATCTCAGTTACTAATCCAAGGTCTTTCTTTTACTTCTTTTTGGCCTGACTGCTATTTTCACCTGGGTTCTCTAGAAGCCAGAGCCTGAGGCAGGAATTAAATGAAGATTTATTTGGAGGTACAATCCCAGAGCAGTGAGAGTAAGGGAAAAGCAGTGAGAAGGGAGAAGCTTTGAGAAACACAGGACAGTGACTGGATTGCACTGTGTCATGATAAGCCTTAAAGGGATTACGCTGGTTGTTCAGCTGTGGCTCAGAGATTAAAGTGTCTGCCTCCAATGCGGGAGACCCGGGTTCGATCCCTGGGTTGGGAAGATCCCCTGGAGAAGGAAATGGTAACCCACTCCAGTATTCTTGCCTGGAGAATCCCATGGATGTAGAAGCTTGGTAGGCTATGTCCACGGGGCCTCAAAGAGTCAGACACGACTGAGCGACCTTCACTTCACTTCACTTCTATGTGTTGTCTCCGGACAGGGTAGATGGACAGTTCGTGGGGGCAGGGAGGGAGAGGGTGTGTATCTGCCTGGACCCTTTCTGCTGTTGTTGATTATCAGAGGTCGCCTTGTGGTGAGTTAATTCATGGTTCTGAGTTGTGTCATCTTGCCTCACTGATAATCACTTGGAAAGCCAGATTCCATGCCCTCACGTAGAATTTTATCCAAGTTCGGAAGTGGTAGGAGAATCTAGAAACTTGGAGCACATGGCTAGTTAGCAGTCAACAGGGAGGATCTTGCGTCCCCGACAGTGTCCCTGGTTGGCCTCAGGGACAATAAGCCAGTGGTCTGGAGGAGAACTGAGGAGGTGCAGAAGCTAGTGGCTCAATTGGTAAAGAATCTGCCTGCAATGCAGGAGACCTGGGTTGGATCCCTGGGTCAGAAACATCCCCTGGAGAAGAGAATGGCAACCCAGTCCAGTATTCTTGCCTGAAGAATCCCATGGACAGAGGAGCCTGGCGGGCTACTGGCCATGGGATCACCAAGAGTCTTAGACATGGCTGAGCAACTAACACAACACACAACAGAAGTTATGTTTTATATCTTAGCAAGATAATATCCTTCCTAGCTTAGGCTCCTGAAATCATTCATGAGCTAATACATCTGAAGGATTCATTTAGATTGACAGTGACCGTCTTTGTTCTAACAAGATGTTTTTTCATGTTGCTGTGGTTGAGACCTCTTCAGAGTATTGAATATTTGGAAACCCGTAACAAAAAACTTTAGTTAGGAAACTTGTATTATTGACCACCTCTCTTCTCTACAGTACAGAAAATACCTGGAAAGGCTTTTCATAATTATAATTGCTCAATACCTAGGTTTCTATATAGGCTGTTGCACATGGAGAGATTTCCTCTGCCAGTTAAATTCTTATTCTTCTCCAACCTATACTGAGATTTCTTCTGCTTTGCCCTCTTGAAATTTGCTTTCACTATATTTACCCTACTTTCTCTCATTTATATATCACTTCAGACTTATTCTCTCCTAATGGCACCCCACTCCAGTATTCTTGCCTGGAAAATCCCATGGATGGATGAGCCTGGTAGGCTGCAGTCCATGGGGTTGCTAACAGTTGGACACGACTGAGCGACTTCACTTTCCCTTTTCACTTTGATGCATTGGAGAAGGAGGTGGCAACCCACTCCAGTATTCTTGCCTGGAGAATCCCAGGGATCGGGGAGCCTGGTGGGCTGCCGTCTATGGGGTTGCACAGAGTCGGACACGACTGAAGCGACTTAGCAGCAGCAGCAGTTTGATTCTATGCTAATTTTCACCCTAAATGTCATTTGCTTTTTGTAAATTCTCCTGCTGCCTAGAGTTAAAAATGCTTGTTGACTGTCTAAACATAGGTTGGAATAGTAGGTTTGGACTAAATTGTCCAGCAAAATCTTGACAGTGGACAAAGAGATGATTAAGTCTTTCAGCTTTTCAGTGAATAATAGCTAATGAAAAATTTAGAGCTTGGAAAGGTTTGGAGATGAAAGGATCATATATTAATTAAAGCATAAAAGAGGAGGTTATTTCAGTGTGGGAACAAATGGTAAGAAATACCCTGACAAGGTGGCCAAAAACAGTGGTTAAATGATAACTGGATAACTGTGGTATAGAAAATGAAGATCACAAAGAAAAGGAGATTTTTGTAACAATAACACTTGTAGAATTAGAGAATTTCAGAGCTGGAGGAGGCTTTAGAAATAATTGAGTTCAATCCACTTTATGCAAATGAAGAAAATGAGGCTGAAAGAGGTTGAGTGACTTAAGACCGAACAACAGGCTCAGAGCCAAGGTTTGAAGTCAGTTCTTCAGGCTGATGGTTGTTCCAAAAGTACCATATCTCCTGTAAGAATGTTCCACACTTCTTTTCCTAAAAACTTCTGCAGAGTAATTTTTACTCTTTGGTGGTTTTGTTTTCTTTGTACCACTGTACTTGGTAAAATTATAAAGGTATTTGACTTTTTACTTTTATTTATTTAAATATTGTTTTTATTTTGGCGGTGGTGGATGTCGGTGGTGGTGTGGGCTTTCCTGTGGTTGCAGGGTGTGGTCTTCTCTCTGTGGTGGCTCGTCTTCTTGCAGAGCATGTGCTGTGGGCTCACGAGCTTCAGTGCTTGCGGGCATGGGCTCAGTCATTGCGGTTCCTGGGCTCTAGAGCACAGGCTCAGTAGTTTGTGGCACAGGCTTAGTTGCTCCGCAGCATGTGGGATCTTCCTGGACCAGGGATGGAACCTGTGTCTCCTGCATTGGCAGGAGGATTCTTTACCACTGAGCCACCAGGGAAGCCCTTTATTTACTTTTAATGTCTCCAAATACACTGGGCATTAAAGCTTAGAATTTATATAATGACTTCATACTAACAGTGTAGTATCAATGGAAAGGCTTCATCAAGAAAATCAAGCCAACTTCATAGTTTAATAGTTTAATAAGGCCAACTTCATAGCTTAATACTTTAATAAAAGAATTTTAATGGTTGTTTTTCTCATAAGCTTCCATTCAAGACCATATGTAAACCCAGATCTGATTTTAAAGATACTTGTCTGGAGTTCAAGCAGTTGCTCTTGTATGATCCTTCTGCAATGCATCTATAGCATATTGGTGTCAATGGCATCAAGTCTGGGCCAAACAAAATAAAATGCCTCTCCTGCTCCCTTCCCACAACACACACTCTATCTTTATTCAAGCTATCCTAACTCCTCCCTGGTCACAAGACTTTATGAGGGAAACATGGGCTGAACTTCAGACCCCCATGACCAGGTGCCTTGGGCAATTCACAAACTGTGAAGTCTTGGGAGACAGCTCAATGTTTTTGGAGGCACTCAACATTTTTGTGTCCCCTTAACCTTTGTGATTCTGGGATTATCTTTATGAGACATGTTAAAATTGTATCCTAAAGAGTTTGCGTCTCATTAAATATGGGTAGAACCCAATTTTTAAAACTATGTCCATTTCTCTATAATTCTTTGTACTAAATGTTTTCTCATTCATTCAAATCAGTTTCTATAAAGAAAATGTTACTTTGTCACTTATGTTTAGTTAGTTAATATATATTTGAATAGAATTTAGGTAAAATCTGGCAATCTTTCCAAGTTACAGAGTTTCGGATTTTTGTGCTTTCGAATGTCTCTGAAGAGCAGACAATTGCAGGGAAGAGAATGTGGAGCTTGGGTGTTCCTGCACCTTATTTCTTCCTTCCCTCAATGCCTCATTTTCTACCTATCAGTCAGTAAGTAGGAAAACGAGATAACATTAAACCAGTATTATTCTTCATATCATTAATAGCTGTAGGTCCTTTACCATAACTACCAGAGATTTTGTGTTTTTCAAGTAATGAGTAATGGTATACACTTTATGTCTTAAGGCATAAGGAGGTAAACACCTGTACATATATCCCATTGGAGTGTTTTTTATGAAACATAGAATATTAATAGTAATAACTAGCATAGTAGGGGCTTATGGTTTGCAATTTGCTTTTACATAAGCGATGCCAGTTAATCCTGACTGCAAGACTGTGAAACAGGAATTATTATTAATCTCATTTTGTAACTTGAGTTGCCCAGTGCTGCTTCTCTCCTGTACAGTATCCTATGCTATGCTATTTTGTCTATGTTCACGGCTTTAGTTATCACCCAACTGTATCACTTTTAATCACTAACCCTGAGCTCTAGATTTTTTTAATCCAATGATATTTTTGGCCTCTCTACTTGGATGTCTCATAAATACTTCACATTCAACAAATCCAAAATTGAACTCATGGCCTCCCTGTCAAACCTGGTCCTCTTCCAATATTTTCCTTATTAGTGAATGACATCAGCATCCACCTTCCAATTGTGCAAAACCAGAAACTCAGTTCTTGCCCTCAGACTGTTCTTTCTCTTGCCTCATACCCAAAACGTCACAGTTCTTTCAATGTTGCTTCCTATGTAGTCCTCAAATATGCCTGCTTCCCTGTGTGTCCACTGTCACTCCTCAGTCCAAGCTCGCCAGCATCATTTCTTCACCCTGCTGCAGCAGCTTCATAATTGTTTACCTCATACTAGCACTTCTTGCCCACCCATAATCTATTGTCCACACAACATCCAGAATGATCTTTACAAAACACAAATCTCAAAATGTCACTACCTACCTCCTCCCTGCTTAAAACCCTAATGAGTGCTGGTTCAGGAACTTCTCTTTCCTCTTCAAATAGAGACCAAGCCTTTACCTGGTAAGGGCTTCCCTTCCATCCACATCTTCTCTGGGCCTTTTCATAGACCACATCCCTCCCGCCACTGACCAGTGTCCATGCTTCCCCTTTGGATTCGTCTTCTTGCTGCCTGTCACCCAGCCACCTGCTACTCTACCTGGTTTTAGTACCAGGAACCCTGAATCCCCAGCAGATCCAGACTCCCTACAATACCCCCTCATACTAGCTTCCTTCTCTTCCCATGCACCTGACTACATGGGCTTCGCAGATGGTGCTAGTGGTAAAAAAATTCCTGCCTGCCAATGCAGGAGACATAAGAGACTCGATCCCCAGGTCGAGAAGATCCCCTGGAGGAGGGCATGGCAACCCGCTCCTGTATTCTTGCCTGGAGAACCCCACAGACAGAAGAGCCTGCAAGGCTCACAAAGAGCTCACAAAGAATTGGACTCAACTGAAGTGACTTAGCACGCACGCAGGTACCTACACAGTTGCAGTGCTATACTTATTTGTGTGATATTTTTAAATTAACATTCATCATTCTCACCAGACCATGAGCTTCATATCACGGACTCTATCTGGTTTTGTGTACTGTTATATCAGCACATCTAGGATTGTGCCCAGCACATAGTAGGTCCTTCATATGTGTTTGTGAATGAGTGGCCCAGGGAATTTGATACATCCTTTCTAAAGCCTTTTCTGTTCCTTACATCCTATGATTCTGTAAGAGGCAGAGAAGAATGCCACTAGGTAAGTATTGCTGAAGTCTAATTGTTCACCCTTTGTAAGAAATGGTAACAATATCTTTTGTTGAGATGGAAACTGAGCTATGGAAGTGAGACTTCCTAGAAATCAGAGGAGAAGGCTTATTGGTCGCTAATATCATTCCTAGACTCTATCACAGGGTGCCCTGAACATTCTGATTCTGAAAATGGAGAGAAATGTATAAAAAGAAGTGACTGTTGAAACAATGGCACTAAAGTAGCAACAAGTGTGACCAGCACACAGTTTTTAGAGGCTAATCCTTTCTCCAGCACCAAAGATCCTTGGAGAAATGGCTGATTCCAGGACTGGGGCAGGAAATACACAAGACGAGCCAGGAGCATCTTTTCGTGCTGGAGAATAAGAAAGTGCTCAAGAGAAACTCATAGGTGATATATCTTAAAGGGACACAGTAGCCAGTGCAATGAGTTCCTAATGGTCAGCTTGAGCAGCAAAGTAAAGTAGTAATGTATCGTAACCCAAGGTATGAAATAAGTATACATGAGTCTATACTGATACAAATAAATGAATACCTCAGCAAATGGGAGAAAACAGAAAAATCTGTAATAAATAAATGATGATGAAATGACAGATCTCCCATGCAGGAGAGCCGGAGTAATTTATGCATCTCCTTTGCTGTCAAGGAGATGGAGCATAAATCCCCACTTCCACACTTACTGAGGGTGTGCTGTTTACAGTGACTTCCTTCCAAAGGGTTCAGCACGGAATGGGAGGGAGGGAAAGAGAACTTCATAGTATGGAAACTTGACAAACACCCCCTTTGCCGGTGATAAAGATTAGTATCAACAGTGACCGGCAGTGTTCATAATATGCACTTGGTATGATGTGATGAGAATGGCACTTTAACTCTGTGGTTTTCCTCCCCCACATCTGTAACCTCAGGATGATCATGAGGAAGACTTTAGACAAATCCCAATTGAGAGACATTCTGCAAAATACCTGACCAATATTCCTACAAATAGGAAGATCATAGAAAACAAGGAAAATCTTTAAAAAATTGTCACAGCCAAGAGGCACTTAAGGAGACACGACTACAAAATGTAAAATGGTTCCTTGCCTGGGGTTCTGGAACAGAAAAAAAGGACATTCGGTTAAAACTAGGAAAATATGAATAAAATGTAGATTTTTGGTTAAAAATAATATATCGATATTTGTTCATTAATCGTGATAAATGTGCCGTACTAATGCAGAATGGTTTAATGGGAGAAGAAACTGGGTACAGGATAAATGCACTGTTTTTGCAAATTTCTGTAGCTCTAAAACTGTTCTAAAAATGTTTTAAATTATTTAAATGTTCTTTTTAAAACGTAGCTGAATATATAAACTAATTAAGAGATGAAAGATGGGGAAGAGTTAGAGAACACTGAATTTCAGGGTCAATAAGAAATCATCAGTTTAGGATCTAATTGTTTGCTTTGTAGGTTTGTCTGTGGCCCACTTGGGGTAGATTTCGGGGAAGTTTTTCTTAAAGGAAAATACTCTTTATTCATCAGCTATCCCTCAAGTATAACTCACCCATAATTTTCTGTTTCTAGCGTTTTGAGTTTTTTTCACATGAGCTGAAAAAGTCTAAAAATGTAACCACCCCCTTTTTGGCACTCTGCTGAAGTTGAGGAGAAACCATTTATATGGAAACTAGAATAGCTGGTATTTCAGACTAAGGTAATAAGCTTCAGCATTAACAATTCATAGATGTAATTTTCTGTGAAAATGTGGTTTATATTAATCTTCTACTGGTGTTTCTAAATTGATATTTTAAAAACTCCATTCACTTGACTAAAGTTGATTGTGTGTTCATATACAGGGTGATATGGTGGTCAGGAATGTGACTTATACACAGATCATGCTCACAACGAGTTTTATCATTTAGTTCTGGGGACAAGATATGTTTATCAGCAACTATATTCTTTAGTAGAAGTTCGTAACTTTCCAGTAAAGGTACAGATAAAGTGCTATCCAAGATAATTAGTGGAAGAGAGGTTACTCCAAATAGGACTCGTGAAAGAAAGAGCAGTTTGACTTGGTCTTAAATAATTGCAGACTCAAGCAGAGGTTATGTATCATTAATCTGTGTACCTCTTGCACATAGTAGGTATTCAATAACATTTGTTGGATGACTGAAGACTTTGTCAATGCAGAGCTGGGAGGAAAGAAAGACCTTATAGTCCTACCTGTTGCTTCTAACAAAGTGATAGGAGCCCAGTGTCTCTGTGTATCTTATTTTTTCTTTGCCAAGTTGATTCTGTAGTTAACAAATTAGTTGATTTGATTTTGTCACTTTCCATTCTTGCATCTCAACAGATATATTATTTACAAATACATTATTTGCAAAGGTTTTTACAGTCGCTAGGATATGGAGTGGAGGGGCAGAGCCAGTTCTCTATTCCATCAGAGGGTTCTGTTTTTCAGGAGCCCACGGTGCAGGCTGAGATTTATTCAGGCTACTTGTACTTTTGTTTGCCTTTTGTCTTTGGACTACTTTAAGGCTTGTGGAACTCTCTACGTAGTGGTACAGATTCAGGAGAAAAATAGAAATCACATGAGTCATTTCTTTCTAAGTAACTCTGATCAGGGTTCTGGTGAAGGAGAGTAAAACTACCTGAAGTACACATAGCGTATCATCTGTGGATTTCAGTTATATGAGTTCTTTCTCTCGTTTCTATGGATTTTTAAGAGGTAGCTGATAGCTATCTCAGCCATTTTTAAGAAGTTTTCCATCATTGCACTATTGTAATTTAGTGTTTTTTTAAGTGATCCAAGTTTTTAATCACAAGTAGTAACAATAATGCATCCTGCCTTTTCCCCAAGAAATACAAAGTACTTTAATGGTGGATTTCTAGGGATATAGCTATAATAATAACTAGCGTAGATAAAACACCAAAACCAAAAGTTACAAAATAAAAGATAGGTACGTTAGACTTCATTGGGCTTCTTCCCAAGCACCGCAGTGTTGAAGAACCTACCTGCCAATGCAGGAGACACAAGAGGTGTGGGTTCAATTCCTGGGTCAAGAAGATCCCTTGGAGTAGGAGATGGCAACTTGCTCTAGTTTCTTGCCTGGAAAATTACATGGACAGAGGAGCCTCTAGGGCTGAAGTCCGTGAGGTTGCAAAGAGTCACACGGCTGAGCACACATGCACTTAGACTTAATTAAAACAAGAAACTTTTGTGTTATAAACAATGCCATCAAGAACGTTTTCCAAATAAGACGTACAAATGGCCAATAAGCACATGGACGTACAAATGGTCAATAAGTACATGGGAAAGTGCCAAGTATCATTAGATCTCAGGGAAATTAAAGTCAAATCAAAACCAGAATGAGATGCTGTTTCACACTCCCTCGGATGGATATGATAACAAAGATAATAAAAGCCTTTGTGAGGGTGTGGGGTAACTGGAACCCTTCCGTATGAATGGTGAGAATAAAAAAAGATACAGCCATTTTGGAAAACAGCCTGGCAGTTCCTCAAAAAGTTAAATATCTAGAAAGTTACGATATGACCCAGCTGTACAACTCATAGGCACATGCCCAAGTGAAATGAAAGCGTATGTCCACACAGAAACTTGTACAGAAATGTTCATAGCAGTGTTATTCATAATAGCCTCAAAGTGGAAACCACCCAGATGTCTGTCAGCTGAGAAGTGGTTAAACTGAATGTGGCATATCCATGTAGCAGAATATTGCCTGTCACTAAAAAGAAAGTACTCATGCATTCTGCAACAGGGATGAACCTCAAAAACATAAGTGAAGAGAAGCCAGACCCCCCCCTCCCCTGCAAGGTCATGTGTTAACGATTCCATTTATATGAAATGTCCAGAATAGGCAAATCCATAGATATTCAAAAGGGCTGGTAGTTATTGGGAAAAATGAGAATTAGCTGTTAATGGATACAGGCTTTCTTTTAGGGGTGATAAAATGTTCTAAAATTAGATCCTGATGGTGGTTGTACAGTCTTGTGAATATACTAAATGCCACTTAATTATATACTTTATATGGGGAATTAAAAAATCAGTGTGGGATTCTGGGTTTTATGAGGAGGGCATGGCAAACCCCCTCCAGTGTTCTTGCCGGGAGAATCCCCATGGACTGAAGAGCCTGGTGGGCTACATTCCATGGGGTTGCAGAGTCAGACACGACTGAGCAATTAAGCACGCACAAAGTATATGAAGTGTGTCTATGTCCATAAAGTGGTTGTCCTCAGCATAGAGACAGTACTGGCATAGTGGACATGTACAGCTAACTCGAAATAAATGTTTTCTTTAAAATGGTTGCATCCAGTATTGGTGTGCAAAAGTTACAGAGCAGTCCTTTCTCAGCGTGTATGGATGCTCTACTTCCCGAATTTTGGAATTAAGGAAAATTGAATTTGGCTAACCTTAATACAGCTTTCAAATGTATTAAATGTATACACTCTGTAGTTTCTAAGAATTAGCAAATTCCAAAAATGTGAAAGGTTAGGAGCTGCTTAGAAACATTGTAGTGACCATTGCTATTCTTAGAAAAGTAATTATACCAACATTGTATTTCAGTTCCAGAGCCAACAGAAACTATGTCAGGCAACCTTGCAAATGCTAGGAAAGCTGCTAGGAAGGAAAATTAGGAAATTAAATTAATATTAGCCTCTTGAGTCAGTACTTTTGTGTGTGGGCCATTGTACTTTTCTATTTGCCTTGAATTACTTTGGTAATTAGATGTTGAATTAAGGAAACAGGTGGAAATGCGTATTATATTGACAATATCCTTGTAGCAATAAAGCTCATGATACATTTTCCATCATGGGTCTTCAAACATTATGCTGGATGTATGATTTGTCTACTCCCATTTTTAATAGAATGTAATAGTACATTTATAACTATTTGTTATTTTTTCCTCTCTTTTCTTTGACTTCTCTCCTACTTTGGTCTCTATTCAGAGCTAAATTAAACATGCCAAAAGCTTTTCCTTTTGTAGAACATAGAAGAAGCGAAGAATGAGACACCTCTCTCCCTTCTTCAATGAAAGGAGATCCTCATTCATTGACTCATTCATTCAGGAATTGTTTTTGAGTGTCTGCTCTCTGCAAGGCGTTAGGCTCAGTCAGTTCAGTTAGGTCTCTCAGTCATGTCCGACTCTTTGCGACCCCGTGGACGCAGTACTCCAGGCTTCCCTGTCCATCACCAACTCCTGGAGTTTACTCAAACTCATGTCCATTGAGTCGGTGACACCATTCAACCATCTCATCCTCTGTTGTCCCCTTTTCCTCCCGCCTTCAATGTTTCCCAGCATCAGGGTCTTTTCCAGTGAGTCAGTTCTTTGCATCAGGTGGCCAAAGTATTGGAGTTTCAGCTTCAGCATCATTCCTTCCAAAGAAATCTCATGGCTGATCTCCTTCAGAATGGACTGGTTGGATCTCTTTGCAGTTTAAGGGACTCTCAAGAGTCTTCTCCAACATCACAGTTCAAAAGCATCAATTCTTC
>SJYC01050362.1:0-58583 GCA_006408675.1 Madoqua kirkii | reverse complement strand
ACAACCATTTTGCCTTTTTGTATTTCTTTTTCTTGGGAATGGTCTTGATCCCTGCCTCCTGTACAATGTCATGAACCTCCATCCATAGTTCTTGAGGCACTCTATCAGATCTAATCCCTTAAATGTGTTTCTCACTTCCACGGAGGAGATACCCCACGTCCAAGGGCAGAGAAGCCCAGCAAGATGGTAGGCAGTGGAGCAGCAGCTGTGCGGCTCTGGAGCAACTTTGAGGAGATACCTCACGTCCAAAAACAAAGGGGAAGCTCCACGAAGATGGTACAAGGTGTGAAATCATGTTTAGAATCAAACCCCATACCTGCCAGAGATGCTCAGAAGGCTCAAACAAACCTTGTGTGCACCAGAACCCAGAGACCCCATGGAGACTGAGACAGAACTGTGTTTGAGTGTCTCCTGCAGAGGTCCAGGTCAGCAGTGGACTGCCACAGGGACAGGGGCTCTGGGTGCAGCAAACTTGAGTACGGTATAAGCCCTCTTGGAGGAGGTCGTCATTAACCCCACTGTTATACAAGACTGGGAAAACTGACTCTTTGAGGGCACAGACAGAACCTTGTGCACACCTGGACCCAAGAGAAAGGAGCAGTGACCCCACAAGAGACTGACCCAGACTTGCCCGTGAGTGTCCAGGAGTCTCCGGCAGAGATGTGGGTCGGCCGTGGCCTGCTGCAGGGTTAGGGGCACTTCTTCAGAAGGTTGCCATTGTCTGCATTACCTCCACCATAGTTTGGCCCCAGGTAAATAACAGGGAGGGAACACAGCCCTGCCCTTCAACAGAAAATTGGATTGAAGATTTACTCAGCATGGCCCCATCACTTCATGGCAAATAGATGGGGCAACAGTGGAAACAGTGACAGACTTTATTCTTGGGGGCTCCAAAATCACTGCAGATGGTGATTGCAGCCATGAAATTAAAAGACGCTTACTCCTTGGAAGAAAAGTTATGACCAACCTACATAGCATATTAAAAAGCAGAGACATTACTTTGCAGACAGAGGTCCATCTAGTCAAAGCTATGGTTTTGCAGTAGTCATGTATGAATATGAGAGTTGGACTATAAAGAAAGCTGAGTGCCAAAGAACTGATGCTTTTGAACTGTGGTGTTGGAGAAGACTCTTGAGAGTCTCCTGAACTGCAAGGAGATCCAACCAGTCTATCTTAAAGGAAATCAGTCCTGAATATTCACTGAAAGGACTGAAGCTGAAACTCCAATACTTTGGCCACCTGATGCAAAGAATTGACTCTTTTGAAAAGACCCTGATGCTGGGAAAGATTGAAGGCAGGAGAAGGGGACAACAGAGGATGAGACAGTTGGATGGCATCACGACTCAGTGATGAGTTTTGAGTGGACTCCAGGAGTTGGGGATGGACAGGGAGGCCTGGTGTGCTGCAGTCCAGGGGGTCGCAAAGAGTCAGACACGACTGAGCAACTGAACTGAGCATGGCCCCACCCATCAGAACAAGACCCAGTTTCCCCCTCAGTCAGTCTCCCCTATCAGGAAGCTTCCATAAACCTCTTATCCTTCTCCATCATAGGGCAGACAGACTGAAAACCACAATCACAGAAAACTAACCAATCTGATCACATGGATCACAGCCTTGTCTAACTCAGTGAAACTATGAGCCATACCATGTAGGGCCACCCAAGATGGACAGGTCATGGTGGAGAGTTCTGACAAAATGTGGTCCATTGAAGAAGGGAACAGCAAACCACTTCAGTATTCTTGCCTTGAGAACTCCGTGAACAGTTTGAAAAGGCAAAAAGATAGGTCACTGAAAGATGAACTCCCTAGGTCATTAGGTGCCCAATATGCTAGTGGAGATCAGTGGAGAAATAACTCCAGAAAGAATAAAGAAATGGAGCCAAGGCAAAAACAACATCCAGTTGTGGATGTGACTGGTGATGGAAGTAAAGAGCAATATTGCATAAGAACCTGAAATGTTAGGTTCATGAATCAAGGCAAATTGGAAGTGGTGAAACAGGAGATGGCAAGAGTGAACATTGACATTTTAGGAATCAGGGAACTAAAATGAACTGGAATGGGTGAATTTAACTCAGATGACCATTGTATCTACTACTGTGGGCAAGAATCCCTTAGAAGAAAAGGAGTAGCCATCACAGTCAACAAAGGAGTCCGAAATGCAGTACTTGGGTGCAATCTCAAAAATGACAGAATGATCTCTGTTGGTTTCCTAGGCAAACCATTCAATATCACAGTAATCCAAGTCTATGCCTTGACCAGTAATGCTGAAGAAGCTGAATTTGAACGGTTCTATGAAGACCTACAAGACCTTCTAGAACTAACACCCAAAAAAGATGTCCTTTTCATTATAGGAGATTGGAATGCAAAAGTAGGAAGTCAAGAAACACCTGGAGTAACAGGCAAATTTGGCCTTGGAGTACAAAATGAAGCAGGGCAAAGGCTAATAGAGTTTTGCCTAGAGAACACACTGGTCATAGCAAATGCCTTCTTCCAACAACACAAGAGAAGACTCTACACATGGACATCACCAGATGGTCAACATTGAAATCAGATTGATTATATTCTTTGCAGCCAAAGATGGAGATGCTCTATGCAGTCAGCAAAAACAAGACTGGAGGCTGACTGTGGCTCAGATCTGCTGCTGCTGCTGCTGCTAAGTCGCTTCAGTTCGTGTCCGACTCTGTGAGACCCCATAGACGGCAGCCCACCAGGCTCCCCCCATCCCTGGGATTCTCCAGGCAAGAACCCTGGAGTGGGTTGCCATTTCCTTCTCCAATGCATGAAAGTGAAAAGTGAAAGTGAAGTTGCTCAGTCGTGTCAGACTCCTAGCGACCCCATGAACTGCAGCCTACCAGGCTCCTCCATCCATGGAGTGGGGTGCCATTGCCTTCTCCAGTGGCTCAGATCATGAACTTCTTGTTGCCAAATGGAGACTGAATTTGAAGAAAGTAGGGAGAACCACTAGACCATTCAGGCATTAGGCTAGGCTGCAGGTTTTTCTAAAAATAGTCAAGGAGATTACTACAAAGCTGAACTCTGCAACACGGTTTAATGTAACATCACAGTGCTGAGAATGATGGTAGCAGCAAAGAGACGAGACTGTTGTAGGTGAGAGAAATAGATAATTCCATTGACCTCTGTGACAGAGTGACAAATGGCCACAGACCCTGTTCAGGCCCTGATCATGAGCTGAAGAATGACTGCATTTCCCAGGGGTGAGGTAGTGCTTTGCCCTGATGTTAAAGCCAGCTGATCTCATATTCAGGATATAACAGCATTGTGTTCATATATCAAACAGAGTGGATGACAAACCCTGTATTTCTCCTTTCTACTCTTCTCCTTCTGCCCTTTTCTCATCCTCTTTACGTCCTTTCTGACCTTTCGTATCTCGACTTTATTTCTCCTCCTACCTATATACTGTCTATTGAAGAATAGTCTATATTACTAGTTTTATTATCACTGCTATTTCTGAAGAAATTGTCTGGTTTTCTGTATTGAGCTGAAAGGACATATAGATAAATATGTACGTAAACATAATCCACTTTTTTTTCTATTTTCCCATTCTCTTTTACCATTTTAAATTGTTTTAACTACTGTCGATGTGGGTTGAGCAGTCTTTTGGTATGAATCATTTAAGCGTAGTCAGAATACAAGATATACACCAGAGGGGGGAGTGAACCTGTCATAACGTGTTAGCCATTTCTCTTCTGCTAGAAAAGATGCGTGACAAGAATGAGTCCTTGCTATAAATGCCATTCCTAAAAATCGAAGGTTAAATTGAGAAATATCAGGAAAAAATGATGAGGTTTGCTAATTACTCAGTAATGCCGCTTCTCATCCTCCTGGTGAAGAACAGTTGCCTTCCTGGACACATCTGTCTAATCCTAGAGAGACTGAATTCTAACTACCTGATGAGTGAGTGAAAGTTGCTCAGTCATGTCCAACTCTTTGCGATCCCGTAGACTACACTGTCCATGGAATTCTCCAGGCCAGAATGCTGGATTGGTAGCCATTCCTTTCTCCAGGGGATCTTCCCAACCCAGGGATCGAACCTAGGTCTTCCGCATTGCAGACGGATTCTTTACCAGCTGAGCCACAAGGGAAGCTCAAGGTGAGGGCCTGCCCTCTCTGAGGTATAGGATTTTATAAATTATAAGACTACAAACTGAATTGGATAGTTCAACTAATTTTTCCCACTAACCAGTGAGTGTAGGCTTGGAAGGAAAGTCAGATTAGTTATAAGCAAAGTAAAGGAATTTTGTTTTTCTTTCCAAGTCTGAGTTGCACTGTGAGCTATAGTGTCGCAGGTTATGTTTAAGCGACAGTCAGAGGAAGTGTAGTCAGTCATCAAAGGAGTCTGAAACAGAATATTCAGGAGGAGGAGATGAACACAGGGCATGTGATTGTGGGAAGTAAAGGAAGCAAGAGTTAAAAAAAACGCTGTAGTCATCAACGTTGCATGCTACTTAACGGGGAACACGATGACTGAAATGTGCCTGTTGGATTTAACAGCAAGGAGGATATCAATGGCCTTTGTCAGAACCTTTTAGTAACATCGTGGGGCAGGGGTCCTCATTAAAACACAGAAGTGAAGAGAAGAGTTAGTATCTGAGGATTCTGAACAGCACGGCTTCTCCTCACTGGAAGCCCATGAATAAAGCAAAACAAAAACAGAGAAGTGTAAGGCTTAGAAAGAAGCAAAAATAACCTTGTTACAGATGATGCCGGTTTTCTTTTTTCTGCTAGAAAAATCCAAGAGACTCTACAAACTACTGAGTACAAGCATATATAAAAATCAGAGTTTGATTTTCTTCCACGTCCTTGGCGTGTATTTATCTTGTTTATTCCTCTTAGTAACTACACGGAAGTACAATGATCATCCCTATTCTATTGATAAGGTAGTGGTGTTACAAGGAGGTTAAGTAACTAGCACAGTCACACAGCCACGTGGGTAAGAGGACTTGAGTCCAGGCTTGTCCAGCTGCAGGACCCAAACTCTTAAGCACTGCTCCCCAGTGTCCTCACAGACAAGGGACAGAGGAGTTAGGAGAGACCCAGGATACAAGGAGAGTTTTTCTGAATTTTTCTTTCTTTTTTTTTTTTTAAGAGATAGGTAAATGTTGAGTGAGCGTATGAGTGAGGAGTGATGGGGAAGAGAGAACCTGATTAATGAAACTTAGGTCTGAAGGAGACAGAAAAAAAAAATGAGATTTTTTTTTTTAAAAAAGAAGAGCCTCAGGTCACATTCGACCTTGGTGGGGAGAAAGGATGTATCCTCCATTGAACTCGGTCAAACGTGGTGCTGTCTGAGCAAACTGTGGAGTTTGGAGGAAGGCGTTTCTGGTGGCGCTCTGCCCCTCTGACGAGCGCTCTCTGACCGGCTGTGAAGGGCAGTGCTGTGTTAGGAGCTTTGCCTGTAATTTTTGTGACATGTGACTCAGCTGCTCTCGCCAGCGGCTTCTCTCAGGTCAGCACTCATTTCTCACTTAGTTCAGCCAAGCAGCACCTTCAGAGAGGGTTTACCATGGGGAAGGTCTGCCAGGGGCACCCATGTGACGTTTTTGAGTTATTCTGTTTAGTTGGCTCTAGGACAGAATAAGAGCCTCTCGGGCCGATGAATAAGAAGTACCAGGCTGACCTCAACTTCCTGAGGTGGCACCAGAGCTTCTCAGGTTTGCGATACATAGACAGGAAATAGATCTTTCGACTTAGGCTCAGCCTTGTTCAATTGGCAGTTGGTTCGAGGGAAAACAGAGTCAGGCACCAAGCCCTAACCAGGAAGCAGCCGCACGGTTGCACATCACTGATGGTGTAGATGGCAAGGAGTCTCCAGATCCTGTTACTTCTGTAAGCTAACAACACTAGTAGGCAGATAATAATCAACAGACCTTCTTTGGATAAGAAAGTAAAATATCCTTCAAGAGACACAACACATTTTGACACCTCCAAGCAAACGCCAGAAGAATTTGGCAGAAGACATTCCAGCAAATGCCAGCGTCTCAGTCAGCCAGGAGGCTGTGTGCTTGGCTCACAGCCAGCCAGCCACAAGCACAGACTAAGAGGTCCTCCTTGACACCCCCGGGGTAGCAGTTAGGACCGCATTCTAGGTGTAGTGTGCATTCAAACTTGAACTCAGACCAAGCCTTGGTGGTGCACAACCTGTTCCAGGGTTCATGTCATTGCTTAGTGATGGTAAATTTCTTCAGAGTCTCGTGGCCTTCTGTCCGCTTGCCATGGTGAGACGACAACAAAAAAATGTGAACTGTGGGTTTAGGGAGCGCGTCCTCTGGGGACGGGCACTGTATCTTGTCACTCAGCCGGTTACAAGAGCCTCTGGTGGCAGCTTGGCTGCCGGCTCCTCGGGCTGTGGAATGGAGTCTGGAACCTGTTGCGTGTGCTGGGAGGAATTCGGCCCTTCTAGAGGCAGGACAGGTCTTTGGCAAAAATGGACAGGGGGAAGAGGATTCCAGTGAGAAGTGGCATCAGGATAAAGCAGTGGCAGTGGGGACTCTTGGAGTAAGCAAGCATCATTCAGTGTTTCAGGGAGTCGTCTTCGGGGCCAGATATCGCCAAAAGAGGGGATAGGTGCATGGGCGGATGAGGGGGAGATAGGCTCTGTAACTTGGGTTCAGGAAAATGGACGCCTGATTACAGGCAGCCACCTGCTAGCTTAGAGCTCAACTGAGCCTGATAACAGAACATTAGTACTGAAGCGGGGCTGCTTTTTATTATGGTGATGATTGGAATATAATTGCTTTACAGTGTTAGTTTCTGCTGTACAATAATGTGGGTCAGCTGTATGTGTACATATATGCCCTCCCTCCTGAGCCTCCCTTCCACCCCACCCCCCATGGCATCGCGGAGCACCGAGCTGAGCCCCCTGCGCTGCAGGCGGCTGTGCGTTCACGGGCTGTCTGTTGCATGCATGCTAGTGTGTGGATATCAGTGCTACTCTCCATTTGTCCTTCTGCCTCTCCCCCTCGTGTCCACTCACCTGTCCTCTCCCTCTGCACTTCCATTCTTGCCCTTTGAATAGGGCCTCTTAAATCTTTTGCCTCTCAGCTCCCAAATTTCAGACTGTCCCAAAGCCTGGAGAAAGAGCTAGATTTGAGATAGCTGATGCTTCTGAGGATTTGGTGTGGAGACTGAGGCCAGGGTGGAAGGACATGGAAGTAGGCAAGCCCTGTATCTCCCTACCCCAAACAGTGCTAACTAAAGAGGAAATACTTTCTCTGAGATAGACACACATATAAGCCCATTAACACCCAAAGGAGTAAGAAAGGGAATACAGCTTTCTGTCTCTAATCCCTTACTGTGAAATTGATGCCGAAACGGGTGCTAAGGCAGGTGGTAAATGAGGGCAACGTGACTCCATTTACCTGTCTGTAGAAGTCTGTGAACTTGAGCATAGGCCAGCGGGCCTCCAAGGAAAATACAGACATTACTTGGTCAGGCCAACAAAGCATTTAAGTCACTAGTCTGATCATTCTAACTGGAAGACCTGAGAACCTAAATTACTTGGCTGGAGAAGGAGGGTTGAATGAACAGTAGTCTTCCCTGCATGACCTTTAAGATCCTATTGTGACAAATTCTATCACTGTTCTTTTCAAGTAAACCAGATTCAATTAGACATCTGCCTGAAAAGGATATTTTATTGCCTTTTGATTATCAAAATTGGAATCTTTTTCACATCCAGACTATTGCCAAGGAAGCAAGAACAGAAACTTCGACTCTGCAGCCTGGCTAAATTCCAGAATCGTGTGTGACCAGGCCTACTCCTGAAATCGTTCTAACCACCAACTTCAGATACGCTGTATCTGTGGCCTGCTGTGTTTTCCTGTATGTTGTGAGTGCTGCAGGGAAAATTTATACTCTAGATTGAGCAGGTGCAAATGAATCAAAATCACCATTTACCGAACATTTACTAGATATGGGACACTGTGCTAAGCCTCAAACATGAATGATCTTGTTTAATTTTTTTATAAGTCTTTAGGGACAAACCATTTTCCCTATGTTATAGAGAAAGCTAGACTTAGATCAAATAACTTTCCCAAAGTCACCAAGTTAGTAAAAGAACCAGAATTTGAACTCTAGGAGGTTGACTGCAGTGCCTGTGATTTTAATCATTGTATTTCATTGCCTTTCATCTACTTTTGAAATTAAGTCAGAACTAAAACCATTCTTTTAAATATTAGAAATGTTTAGCTATGTAGTTTCCTGAGGGGGGAAAATCTGACAAAGCAAAAGGAAATAATGGGATAAATGAAAGCCTCTATTGAATATACACAGTGCAAATTATAACCCATGAAAATATTAAGCATAGAGCTCACTAATGCAGTATCAAAAAAGAGGCTTGTGTGAAAACTGTCATTTGTGGTATTTGTTGAGATGTTTAGAAGAGAATTTGTCCTTCATTGTAAGTTTGAGAGGCTTTAATAGTCTATTTTCTGGCCTGCTGGAATATTTTAAAAGCTTCTCAAGTGACTGACCTGGTTAGTATACAGCCTGCCTCTGGCCATATTATGCGTAGAATAGGGACAGAGTCATCAGTTGAGAAAAACAAAAGACGTCCCTGTCTTTAGTTTCTCTAATGTCTTTGAAACATTCAGGTAATCTTAAAGTTGATGCGGAAGAAGGTGTACAGTGGTTGAGGAATACCACAGATACAGCCACTAAATGCTGGAGTACACGCAAAAGAGCAAAAGAGCACTGACATTATTGATTTTGTTTCTGTATTTTCATAGGGAAGTAATGGAATAGCTGTCATATCCACAGTTTGTGTTGCTGCGGATGTGGGGCCCCAGGCACACTTGCATTCTTGCTGATTTCGAGGAATTCAAAGACAGCCTTCACGAGCACTGCCTTGCGTAATTGCTTTTGTCAGCCGGGGCAGGTAGCCACGCGTGCCACCAGGCAGGCAGGCCCAGAGCACGTGGGGGTCTAATCACCTTGCCAGGCCTTCTGATGAGGACACTCAGTCAAGCTAACAGCCCACCTGCTCGCTCAGGGCTTCTCCTTTCCTCCCCTTTTGAAAAAGCCTGTGGTCAGAAAGCTCCCGTCATATTAGCCGAGCCTGGATTTCTCCTCCCGCTCTAGTTCCAGGCCTTTTTCTCTCGCCGGCCTGCCTCAGACTTCACCTTCTTTTGTTTGGCATCCCTCGTCCCTTCCGTGTGAGCTCAGTGTCACAGGCTGCAGAGCCGCCCTCAGACTCTCCCCGGGCTCACACCGTGCCAGCCTCTCCGCAGCCTCCTCCTTCACCTCCTCTTTTTGGGGGCCCAGAGTGGGATCCATGGTGTGGCTGAGCTTTGCTAGCAGGCAGAGACGCCTGTGATTTAGCATCTAACTAGGAAGGCTTAGAAAGTGAAACGTGCTGCCTTTTCCCAGCATATGCTTCTGTTACCACAAAGCCTGAGCCTAAAGCAGCAAGGAGCTCGAAACCGCAGTGAGCCCATCCGGTTTGCTTCACTCATCCAGGGCTCTGGAGCCATTAAACACATCAGACATGTCCAAAAGCACTTATATCATAAACCGTATCAGTAACACCAGGTATTTCAGCCGTACCTTACACTGCTGTCCCAGGAGAAGTAAATAGAAAAATAAATGAACAATAGAATGAGGCAGCTTTTTGATTCTACTCTTTGTCATACCCCAGTGTAGGACTGTGTTATGCAAATCTTATCAGAACACCAATTTCCTTGGTTCCCCTCCCTTAACCCGCAAGTTCAACAAAAATTCATTTCATTTAAATTTTTTAAAAATTACTGTTGTAATGAGCACGTGTGTGTGTGTTCGCGCCCGACTATCTGTAAGAATGAAAAATGATCACATGCTCATCGTCATTTAGCCTGTCTAATATTCCACTAGGGATTCTATTAGGAAGTATGTACAGTATATATCTGCTATCAGTTTTTTTGTTTGTTTCCCATATTCAGAATTGCCTGAGAGATCAGGTTACCAAGGCAGAGTATTTGTGACTCATTCATCCATTTATTCATTCATTACAAGACACATTGGAGGTTAGCACACAAAAAATAAGACATAGTCCATATGCACAAAGAATTTATAATCTCAAGGAGCTTTTTCATTCATTCATAAATGCAGTCTTTACTGATCATGTTCTCAGGCGTTCTCACTTGCAGAACACTCTGGTCAGAATGACCTGTAGGGCTTTTAAAAATTAGTATTGCTCAGGCCCCACCCTCCGTAGTCAGAACTGCCAAGCATCTGTTTGATTTTTAAGCTTCACAGGTGCTTCTGGTGTGCAGCTAGAATCCCGAGAAGCAGAGCTCGTTGTGGTAGTTGATTGTTTTGGTCAGCACACACCCACACCTCAGTCCTGTGTGTCCTTGTATTTTATTTGCCATGTTTTCTCTGTCATTCCTTGCGATGTTCTGCGTGTGAATCCTAGCCACGATGGTGCCTATAGGCTCAGTAGCTCCAGCACTGCAGTTATCTTGGGGCAGGTAAAATCAAGTTGCCACGAAATGTCAAAGTTAGTTTCTTGGTTCAGACATCACCCATTCAGTTTCCATAACACTCATTGCTCTCCTGTTGTGACTGCGAGGTTGAATCCTACACAGCTATTCATGTTTTGTTTTGTTTTGTTTTTCCCTTGAGGCAAAAGGTGCAGCAGTTATCCAAAGGGCTCTGAAACGGGGAAGCAGATGTCAGTTAAATATGGTGGTAGGAGCCATGTCATAAAGATTATAAGCTTGTTTCAGGAATGAAGGGGGGGGGGTGCGTTGGCTTGATGCCAAGAAGAACCTGGCATTTGTCTTCTTAATTCAGTCTGCCTGGCTGATACCGTTACCTGTTAATCCATTTCCTCTCATGTGTGGCCTCTCATTCCTTCATTCAGTGAATATTTATTGAATCCTTACATTGGGCGCTGTGTTAGGGCTGTGGAGCTAACAGTGGACAAAGAAGAAGTTGTTCAGCTTATTTCTTTGAGCCTTCCTGAGAGAAAAAAGTAGCTTTATTACTTTGTCAGTATCACGATGTCCATCCTTCTGAGCCTCTACCACTGATTGGCAGGGAAGACAAACCACCTACATATCCAGTCCACTTTAAAGCTTCAGCTTTGACACAATGATTCCAGCAGTCCCTTGAGGTTGTGTCACACAGATGACAAGCCTGTCAGTCTCTGGGACCTGGGGGCACCTTCCCTTATCCACTTGAGTGCTGCCTGCTCTACGGGCCTCGTGGTTGGCAGTGTGGCTGGCAGCTGCCTGCTCAGAACCCTGCCCAGCTCACTCCGGCTAGCTGGGCTTCACCTTGATTTCTCCTGGTTGATACCCCTGAGTCTTCCTCCTCTTGTCTTCTCTCAGGCTCTGAGCCTCAGAGGACTTACGGGATCTCAGGACACCTAAGCATCAGGCTCCTCTCTGCCAGCCCTGCTGTGACACTGACTTGCCAGGTCTGTGCCCCATGTGGTAGTGGAGGCCACCTGAGAGTTGATCTTGTCCTAGAGTCTCAAACAGGAAGAGAGCAGGCACTCAGCCACTGGTTTCCTTCTCACTTAACAGGCTCTGCAGGATAGGGAAATCAGCTGCCTTGAGGCCCCTCCCCAGATCTCCCAGGCTTTGCAAGGACAGGGCTTTTTCTCCTCTGCAAGGACGTTATATCCTCCTCCCTCCATAGACCTACTGTGGCTGAAGAGCTGGATGGGATATCTTCTCTACATTCTCTTTTCCGGTAGGCTTGTTGGTTAATAAAGCAAAGCGAGAGGTAAAGGATTTTGGAAAATCCTCTTGCAAGACAACTTAGCTTGCAAGGCTGCCGTCTTGAGGCATGTTGTCCATTCTGTTGTGTGCCGTTGTCCATCCTCTGCTCCTGTTGCCGTGGGACTTGCAGCACCTCCTATGAGAGGAGTACACAGCCTTGCCCCATTGATGTGGGGCCGAGACAGGTGCTTTCATTGGTCAGTGGCATGTGAGCGGATGTAATAGGCGCCACATCTGAGCAGAAGCCTTGAGAGTCCGTGCACGTTTCCACCAGCCCCCTTTTCTGTTCCTTCTTCCATGAGGGTGGCACCCCCAAAACAGGAGCTTCTTGGTTAGCCTGGGTCACAGAACAAGCTGACCTGGCCTGTGGCCAGGCTCTAATGTAAGTAGGAAAGAAAATTTTGTTGCTTTCAGCCCTTGAGATTTGGGGTTATTTGTTACTATATAGCAAAGCTGACTAATATACTCCATAAAGTTTTGCATATCAAAAGCAAATGTCACTTCCTTCTTTCTATTTATATTCCTTCTCTAATAAATTGTTATCTCTCCCCAAGCAGATGGATGCCTTGAGCTAGAAAGGGTGAAGGTTAGTTATGCATTCAGAAAGGCAAAAGAATAAACCATCTGAGTTCTTTTCAAAATATTGCCAGGTTACATAAAGAGAGAAACTTCATATGGAAAACAAACTGTGATATTTTGGATTTTGTTTGTTTTGATTTTGTGTGTGTTCTGCTTTTGGGGTTGTTTGCTCTGAAAGAAAGAAGTAATCACCACTGTGTGTATATATATATACACACCATACATACATGATGGTATATTCTGTGCATACAGCACATGCAGGCGATAATTAGAAAGTGGTTATAAAAAGAAAGTAACATTTTGAGGTTATGATACTGTTACAGAGAAGTAATATGTAGAAGAGGGTGTTAACCTCATACAGTGTGCACGTGCTCAGCTGTGTCTGACTCTGTGATTCCATGGACTATAGCCTGCCAGGCTCCTCTGCCCATGGAATTTTCCAGGCAAGAATACTGGAGTGGGCTGCCACTTCTTTCTCCAAATCTCATACAGTGGGAGGTAACTTCTGGGCTACGGTCTTAGAGTTATGGTCCACGGTTTGTGACCAACCACAGGATCCTTCTGCCTTTATTGTTTGATTGAGCTCAGATTCCAACAAACAGCAAGGATTCTTGCCATTTTTCATTCTATTGTATTTTAGGGATTTGCAAGCAGGTAGGACTAACTTAGTGGTGAACACACCTGCTGTTTGTTTACTTATGGCAGAGGCAAACAGAAGAACTGGGAGACAATGAGGAAAGAACTGTTGGTCCCACAGTGATTATTTTGGCTGCATCTGGGCGCACGCAGTAATCACCTTGAGCAGACAAATTCTGGGAAAGGTAGAAAAACGTTGTAGATTTTTCCTTTAGAAATGCTTAGGGTTCTGCTGGGTTTGAGTGATCAGAAGATTCCGCTGCTGCTGTGGTTCATTTCTGGCTTTGCATACAGAACTGCCCACCATTTCCTGTTTGAGGAAAAGCATTTCTCCATGCTCAAACCTGGGATTTGATAAGAAAAAGGAAAAAAAAAAAAATGGATGCCTTGAGCTAGAAAGGGTGAAGGTTAGTTATGCATTCAGAAAGGCAAAAGAATAAACCATCTGAGTTCTTTTCAAAATATTGCCAGGTTACATAAAGAGAGAAACTTCATATGGAAAACAAACTGTGATATTTTGGATTTTGTTTGTTTTGATTTTGTGTGTGTTCTGCTTTTGGGGTTGTTTGCTCTGAAAGAAAGAAGTAATCACCACTGTGTGTATATATATATACACACCATACATACATGATGGTATATTCTGTGCATACAGCACATGCAGGCGATAATTAGAAAGTGGTTATAAAAAGAAAGTAACATTTTGAGGTTATGATACTGTTACAGAGAAGTAATATGTAGAAGAGGGTGTTAACCTCATACAGTGTGCACGTGCTCAGCTGTGTCTGACTCTGTGATTCCATGGACTATAGCCTGCCAGGCTCCTCTGCCCATGGAATTTTCCAGGCAAGAATACTGGAGTGGGCTGCCACTTCTTTCTCCAAATCTCATACAGTGGGAGGTAACTTCTGGGCTACGGTCTTAGAGTTATGGTCCACGGTTTGTGACCAACCACAGGATCCTTCTGCCTTTATTGTTTGATTGAGCTCAGATTCCAACAAACAGCAAGGATTCTTGCCATTTTTCATTCTATTGTATTTTAGGGATTTGCAAGCAGGTAGGACTAACTTAGTGGTGAACACACCTGCTGTTTGTTTACTTATGGCAGAGGCAAACAGAAGAACTGGGAGACAATGAGGAAAGAACTGTTGGTCCCACAGTGATTATTTTGGCTGCATCTGGGCGCACGCAGTAATCACCTTGAGCAGACAAATTCTGGGAAAGGTAGAAAAACGTTGTAGATTTTTCCTTTAGAAATGCTTAGGGTTCTGCTGGGTTTGAGTGATCAGAAGATTCCGCTGCTGCTGTGGTTCATTTCTGGCTTTGCATACAGAACTGCCCACCATTTCCTGTTTGAGGAAAAGCATTTCTCCATGCTCAAACCTGGGATTTGATAAGAAAAAGGAAAAAAAAAAAAAGAAACTGACTGGGGCCCACCTGGATACCAAAACCCCTCTGTGTTCCCTGTTTCTTGTTTGTAGAAAAAAAAATTAAGTCTCTCTTTTAGGCCTTCAGTGAGTTCCAGAGAGCAGACCCAAGCATTGACAAGATAGCAAAGTCGCACAGGACATCTAGTTCCTCCTGAAGGGGTATAGATAGCAATCTGATGCATATCTCTGAGTTACTCTGTGGAAACTAAGACCCCCACCCAGGTGGAGAATGGTGACTGCATGCTGACCTCAAGCACACAGACCCCAGAGAGGTTGGAACCAGAAGGTTAGGATTCTAGAGACTCCACCCTGTTACCTCACCATTGGCCAATCAGAAGAAAGTCACATCCTTGCAGCCCCCGCCCCAAATATTGCCTTTTAAAACTCTTTCCTGAAAACAAGCAGGGAATTCGGGTCTTCTGAGCCTGAGCCACCTATGCTCCTTGCTGGGTTCTTGCAATAAACCTTTCTCTGCTCCAAACTCCAACATTTCTGTTTATGTGGTCCCACTATGCATCAGGCATACAAACTTAGGTTCGACAACAAAAATAACAGTCCCAGTATTTTTGAGGTCCAACTTCAGATACTTTGTTGTGCTGGACAAAGTTTACAGCTGGAAATGATAACTGACCTACAAATCTTATGAGTAACTAAATTATAAACTTAAGAGTAAAGTAAGGCCTAATCATTTCTAAAATAATTGATCATATGCTATGAATTTGGAAAGAAGCAAACTTGCTCATGAGAAATATAGTAATAGATATTCTGGTATATTCCAGTATACCAGAATATACCAGAAACGCTGTTTAAAATGCTGTTTTAAATTATAAGTAGATAAAAGTATAAGTGGAGCACATTTTATTCAAAACAAAACATACTTAATGAAATTTGTTTCATTAAAAAAAAAAATTAGACTGGTAATGATCGCCTGGGCCTATATAAGCAAAGGCCATGAGAAAAGGCTGTATTTTTTCTGGGTCAAATTTCAGAACTCACCTTAAGAAAGAAAATCATACCTTGCTGATCCCCAGAAAGTCAGCAAGTGAGCAGCCACCAAACCTGGCTCTCTAGACCAGCGGTCCCCTTGCCTGTCACTCATTTGCCATCTGCATCTATTTGCTGCCTCTGTACCAGTCAGATGCTCTGTCTCCTATTCTCCTAACCCACCTTTCTCTGAGTAATTAGTTCTTCCACTGAGTCTTGTGCACCATATGTTATTCCAAAGCCAACAGTATTCCATATTTATACTCAGAAATATACCTAAGCCATGAATGACCCTTTAGTGCATAGAGTACTCTGATAACCAGAAAAGTGAATGCTCACTCCCGGAGTCCGTTGTCGCTGTATCTTGGCAGACTAGAGACAGATGTTTCTAATTTCCATGCCTCTGCTTTGTTTGCTGGCATGTCCTTCTCTTTCATTTCTGTCTTCCTCCAAGGCCTGTTCACACACCATTTCTCTGTGGAGCCTTTGTCACGTCTTCTGAACCCCAGCTGGATGTTATCACTCTTATCTCTGCATTCTGCTAGCACTGAGTCACTGTTTTTCTCATAGAAGTGTTAGTGATATTTGGCTCTATGGTACAGTTATCTGCGTTCATTGTGTATCTCTCCTCATAGTGTTGATGGTGATAGCAGCTACCATATGCTGACACCTTTCTGTTTGCCAGCCCCTGGGCTAACACTTTATATAACGGGTGTGTTCAGTCATGTCTGACTCTGCGATCCCATGAACAAGAGCCTGCTAGATTCCTCTGCCCATGGAATTTTCCAGGCAAGAATAGTGGAGTGAGTTGCCTTTTCCTGCTCCATGGAATCTTCCTGACCCAGGGACTGAGCCTGCGTCTCCTGCGTCTCCTGCATTAGCAGGCAAATTTTTCACCACTGTGCCACCCGAGAAGCCCTTATAACCTCACAATATCTCTATGAGTTAAGTATATTATCATCTCACTTTTACAGATGAGGAAGTTGACGCTAAAGAGCTTAAGCAAGGTGGGCCAAGATCATAGAGCTAAATATAATAAAGTCTCTTCAACTCCAGAACCAGTGCTTATAATCACTCCTCTAAGTTATGAACTTCTTAAGATTGGGAGTTGAGAGAGAATGGAGGAAACTTAACTTTTACTAAACATTTAATCCATTCCTAATGCTTGAGTCGGAGCTTTCAGGTACATTATCATATGAGGTACTGTTATCTTCTCCATTTATAGAGGATTATAGTTCACAGTGAACAAAGCTAAAAAGTCAGGGAATAGATTTTGAAAAATATTTATGGTACTTGTAACTGGGAAAGAATTGAGAGCCAGAATATAATCCGTAAGGAAAAGACCAACTTCTAGTTAAAGACAGGAACAGGAAGTTTACTGAAGGAGAGCCCTATAACAGACAAAATGAAATGATATTCAACCTCTTTAATAATTAGGGAAATGTAAGTTAAAGCAGTGAGATACTACTTCATACCCATAGTGTTGGCAAATATTAAAATGCCTGACATCTAGTGTTGGTGAATGAAAACGCTCCTACAATGCTGGAAGCAAAAGATAATCTATCAATCTGGAGAACAGTTTGTGGTAGGAAGATGATCATACCCTGTGACCAGCAATTCTACCTTCAGATCTGTACCCGAGAGAGATTCTCCTAGGAGGCATGTTCAGGGCCAGTATTATTTGGGGAACTGGATACATTGTAGTATTGTCATAAAGTTGAAAATCTCAGGGAGTGAAAACGAATGGTCCGCCAGATATCTGGAGGGTTCTTTTTTTCCTGTGATTGAAATATTTTATAACAGAATAAAAAATGAAATAAAACTTAGATTTTAGACCACGTTTTGTATATTGTGACACCTAATAATTGTTTTTTGAATTAAACGTGTGCACGGGGTTAACAGCAGTCACAGTATACTGAATGCTTGCTTATTCCTAGGTGCTGTATGTGCTTCACACTCTTGTTCCAACAGCCCTACAGTGCAGGTATTGTTAGACCACCTAGTAAATGAGGCCCAGGGAGGTAAAGTATGTCTTCTTTTTTAATCATGCTGATTCTCAGAAATGCACAAAGTATTACCTTTGTATATTGAAAGCATTAATGTTCCAGATTAAAATCAGCAAATAACTTGATTTCTCAGAAGAGCCTAGTTTAATATTAGTAAAAAGTGAAATTCAAGTGCTGCCCATGTTATATTCTCAAAGACGTTCATATTTGTTAATCCCCGTTACGATTTCATTTTCCTTTCATCCTTCCTTGGAAGGATCACTGCTTTGTTGGGAGTGTGTGGACCATACATAAGTCCAACTTCCTTTAAAGAGGGCCTTCAAAATTCAGTCTACAGTTTTTTAAGTCTAGAGGTAAACAAATGTTGGAGACGGACTTATTTCCTACAGAAAATAGATGAAAAAATGTGCTGAAACAACCTCTTTCTCACAGGAAGACGTGTTCTTCATCACAAGGTTCAGAGTGCTTTGCAGTGGTCTACCTGTTGCTGTCTCCCTGTTCGGGTAAAGCTGTTTTCTATCCAAAGCCCTTGGCTTTCTTGTTCTTGCCTCTGAGCCTTTGTACATACCGTTTTCTCTGAACAGAATGTTTTTTCTCAACATCGTGGCATCAGGCTATCACTAGTAATGCCTCATTTGCAGCATTTCCTGAGACACCCTCCAGATAGGAGGTACTGGAGGGCCTGAGGAACTTTAGGAGAGATCAAGATATCCTTGGTAGTAGCTACATTGACAAGGCAGGGACATCTCTCAGAAAATCCTTGATCACAACCTAGGAGTGTACATAATTGGTGAAGACTGAAGAAAGGGGCTTTTTAAAAAAATTGTAGTTGATTTATAATATTGTGTTAGTTTCATGTGTACAGCATAGTGATTCAGTATTTTTGCAGACTATACTGCATTATTAGTTATTAAAAGATAATAAGTGTAGCCCCTTGTGCTATGCAGTAAACCCTTGCTGCTTATCTATTCTATATATAGTAGTTTGTATCTGTCATTTTACTACCCCTAATTTGTCTCTCGGTCCACTTCCTTCTCCCCTCCGGTAATCACAAGTTTTGTTTTCTATATCTGTCAGTCCACATTTTTGCATGTATATTCATTTGTATTATATTTAGAGTCCACATGTAAGTGATATCATACAGTATTTGTCTTTCTCCAACTTATTTCACTTAGCATAATATTCTTTAGATCCATCCACATTGCTACAAATGGCAGTATTTGATCTTTTATGGCTGACTAATATTCCAGTGTGTGTGTGTGTGTGTGTGTGAGTGAGTGAGTGAGTGAGACAGAGAGGGACAGAGACGTCTTCTAAATGAAATCATCTGTCGAGGCATATTTGGGTTGCTTCCGGAGAAGGCAATGGCACCCGACTCCAGTACTCTTGTCTGGAAAATCCCATGGACGGAGGAGCCTGGTAGGCTGTAGTCCATGGGGTCATTGAGAGTCGGACACGACTGAGCGACTTCACTTTTACTTTTCACTTTAGTGCATTGGAGAAGGAAATGGCAACCCACTCCAGTGTTCTTGCCTGGAGAATCCCAGGGACAGAGGAGCTTCATGGGCTGCCGTCTATGGGGTCGCACAGAGTGGGACACGACTGAAGCGACTTAGCAGCAGCAGCAGCAGCAGTATAGTATATAGTGAGCTTCCCTGGTAGCTCATTGGTAAGGAATTCGCCTGCAATGCAGGAGAACCCAGTTCAATGGGTCAGTAAGATCCACTGGAGAAGGGATAGGCTACCCACTCCAGTATTCTTGGGCTTCCCTTGTGGCTCACCTGCAATGCAGGAGGCCTGGGTTTGATCCCTGGGTTGGGAAAATCCCCTGGAGAAGGGAAAGGCTCCCCACTCCAGTATTCTGGCCTGGAGAATTCCATATAGTCCATGGGGTCACAAAGAGTCAGACAGGACTGAGCGATTTTCCCTTTCACAGTATATAGCACAGTGAATATTGGGGTGCATAGTTCTTTTAAAATTAGTGTTTTTGTTTTTTTTTTCTAGATATATACCCTGGAGTGGAATTGCTAGGTCATGTGGTAGTTATGTGTTTAGTTTTTAAAGAAGCCTCCAGACTGTTTTCCACAGTGGCTGCATCAATTACATCCCGCCAGCAGTGTACAAGGGCAGCCTACTCTTAACACCGTCTCCAGTGCTTGTTATTTGTAGACTTTTGATGATAGCCATTCTGACAGGTATGAGGTGATTTCTCACTGTAGTTTTGATTTGCATTTCCCTAATAGATAGTGATGTTGAGCATCTTTTCATTAGCCATCTGTATGTCTCTTAGCCATCTGTGTGTCTGTTTTGGAAAAATATTCAGATCTTCTGCCCATTTTTTAATTGGATTTTTAAAAATTGTACTATATCTAATTTACAATGGTGTGTAAGTTTCAGATCTACAGCAAAGTGATTCAATTATACATATTCACTCTTTTCTAGAAGGGAAAATCCCCTGGAGAAGGGAAAGGCTCCCCACTCCAGTATTCTGGCCTGGAGAATTCCATATAGTCCATGGGGTCACAAAGAGTCAGACAGGACTGAGCGATTTTCCCTTTCACAGTATATAGCACAGTGAATATTGGGGTGCATAGTTCTTTTAAAATTAGTGTTTTTGTTTTTTTTTTCTAGATATATACCCTGGAGTGGAATTGCTAGGTCATGTGGTAGTTATGTGTTTAGTTTTTAAAGAAGCCTCCAGACTGTTTTCCACAGTGGCTGCATCAATTACATCCCGCCAGCAGTGTACAAGGGCAGCCTACTCTTAACACCGTCTCCAGTGCTTGTTATTTGTAGACTTTTGATGATAGCCATTCTGACAGGTATGAGGTGATTTCTCACTGTAGTTTTGATTTGCATTTCCCTAATAGATAGTGATGTTGAGCATCTTTTCATTAGCCATCTGTATGTCTCTTAGCCACTGTGTGTCTGTTTTGGAAAAATATTCAGATCTTCTGCCCATTTTTTAATTGGATTTTTAAAAATTGTACTATATCTAATTTACAATGGTGTGTAAGTTTCAGATCTACAGCAAAGTGATTCAATTATACATATTCACTCTTTTCTAGATTCTTTTCTCATGTAGGTTGTCACAGAATATTGAATGGAGTTCCCTGTGGTACATAGTACGTCTCTGTTGGTTATCTTATATACAGTTGTGTGTGAATGTTTATCCCCCTTGGTAACCATTAGTTTATTTCCAATATCTGTAAGTCTGTTTCTGTTTTTTGAATAAATTCACTTATATCACTTTTTTTAAAAAAATTACTTTTGACATATGAGTGATATCATGTGGCATTTGTCTTTGTCTGACTTAACAGCACTTAGTATAATCATCTGTAGGTCCATCCATGTTGCTGGAAATGGCATTATCTGATTCTTTTTTATGGTTGAATAATATTACGTCGTAAATATGTACCACATTTTCTTTATTCATCCCTCTTTCGATGGACATTTAGGTTGCGTTCATGTCTTGGTCATTGTAAATAGTGTTGCATTGAACATTGGGGTGCACATATTTTTGGAATTACAGTTTTGTCTACATAGATGTCCAGGGTGGGATTGCTGGGTCATATGGTAACTCTATTATATTTTCAATTTCCAAAGAAACCTCCACACTGTTCTCCATGGTGACTGTACCAGTTTACATACCTACCAGCAGTGTAAGAGGGTTCCCTTTTCTCCACATCCTCTCTAGCATTTATTGTTTATAGATGTTTTAATGATGGCCATTCTGACTGGGTGAGGTATTATATCATTATAGTTTTCATTTGCATTCCTCTCGTAGTGATGTTGAGCGACTTTTCATGTGTTTTTTGGCCATCTGTATGTCTTTTTTTTTATTTTATTTTATATTGGAGTATAATTGATTAACAAAGTTGTGTTAGTTACAGGTTACAGCAAAGTGATTCAGTTATATCTATACAGGTATCCATTCTTTTTAAATTCTTTTCCCATTTAGGTTATTGTAGAATATTGAGACAAGGGCTATACAGTAGATCCTTGTTGGTTATCTGTTTTAAATACAGTAGTGTAGGAGATTTCCTGGTGGTCCAGTGGTTAGGACTCCATGTTTCCACTGCAGAGAGCACAGGTTCAATCCCTGACTGGGCAACTAAGATCCCACATGCTGTGCAGTGTGGCAAAAAAAGCTAATTAAATATAGTAGTGTGTATATGTCAATCCCAAACTCCCAGTCTATGCCCCCCACACCCTTTCTCCCTGGTAACCATAAGTTCATTCTCTAAGTCTGTATTTCTGTTTTGTAAATAAGTTCATTTGCATCACTTTGTAAAAAATTAGATTCCACAAATGAATGATAGCATATATTTGTCTTTCTCCACGTGATTCACTTCACTTAGTATGATAATCTCCAGGTCCATCCGCGTTGCTCCTCTTGAATCACTGCACAAAGGGTTCTCTAGTTGTGGTGCATGGTCTTAGTTCTTCAACGAGGGATGGAACCCACGCCCCCTCCATTGGAAGGCAATTCTTAGCCACTGGACCACCAGGGAAGTCCCTTTCCCATTCTTTGGGTTGTCTTTTTGTTTTGTTGATGGTTTCCTTGGCTGTGCTATTTTTTTTTTCCTTTTGAGTTGATCAGAACCCATTTAGAAGGGGGCTCCTTCCTTCTCCCCACTGCAACATTCCTGCAAGTCTGCAAATGAGCAACTACTGGATCTACTGACTCCTTCTGTTCTACTCTCCCATCTTTATTCTCTCCAGAACTTGCTGCATCCTTCTTTCCCAAATTCACCATCGCTACCTTTGAGGCTTTTTTTTTCTGATCTCCATGCAGCCATTTTCAGCAAACAGATATCCCTTGGAACTTTCTGATACTAATCTCATAGTTGCTTGCTTATATGGAAAACAGTATGTTGTCGTTCAGTCACTGAGTTGTGTTGGACTCTTTGCGACCCCATGGACTGCAGCTCACCAGGCTTCCCTGTCCTTCACTATCTCCTGGAGTTTGCTCAGATTCATGTCCATTGAGTGGGTGATGCTATCTAACCATCTCATCCTCTGCCACCCTCTTTTCCTTTTGCCATTGATCTTTCCTGGCATTAGAGTCTTTTGCTACTGTAGAAATAGGGCTAGACCACTGGAGGATCTAGAGTTGGACTGGATCTTCCATTTCATGTATGACCCTGAGCCAGTCTCTTTTACGCCTCCCTATCAGAAGGAAGGCAAGCTCATTGGTATGCTGGCACCAGCCTGTCCTGGCTCCAAAATCTGATTGTTAAATTTTCAGTAACATTGAGAGCTGTTGCTTTTTTTTTTAATTATTCAGGCATCAGAATATTCCTTATTTTATTTCTTGTTCTTTTTAAAATTGTGATAGGGCTAGACCACTGGAGGATCTAGAGTTGGACTGGATCTTCCATTTCATGTATGACCCTGAGCCAGTCTCTTTTACGCCTCCCTATCAGAAGGAAGGCAAGCTCATTGGTATGCTGGCACCAGCCTGTCCTGGCTCCAAAATCTGATTGTTAAATTTTCAGTAACATTGAGAGCTGTTGCTTTTTTTTTTAATTATTCAGGCATCAGAATATTCCTTATTTTATTTCTTGTTCTTTTTAAAATTGTGTTGAACTTTATATATATATAAAATACATAAAATTTTTATTTTAATAATTTTTAAGTGTGACATTAAGTATATTCACGTTATTGAACAACCACTACCACTTTCCAGCTCTAGAAACTTTTCATTATCTTGAACTGAAACTATGTATTCATTGAACAATAATTCTCCTTCTCCCTTCCCCTGAGCCCCTGGTAATATTTATGCTACTTTCTTTTTTTAAAAATCAGTTTATTTTTAATTGGAGGACAATTGCTTTACAATTATAATGAATAGTTAATAATGCTATGTTCATTTCTGCCATACATAACCAGGAATCAACTATAGGTATATATATGCCCCTCCCCCTCTTGAACCTCCCTCCCCACCTTCCACCCCATCTCACCCCTCCAGGTTTCCACTTTTCACTTCAGTTCAGTGGCTCAGTCGTGTCTGACTCTTTGCGACCCCATAGACTACAGCACACCAGACTTCCCTGTCCATCACCAACTCCCAGAGTTTAGTCAAACTCATATTCATCGAGTTGGTGATGTCATCCCCTTCTTCTCCCGCCTTCAGTCTTTCCCAGCATCAGGGTCTTTTCAAAGGAGTCAGTTCTTCGCATCAGGAGGCCAAAGTATTGGAGCTTCAGCATCTGTCCTTCCAATGAATATTCAGGACTGATTTATTTTAGGATGGACTGGTTTGATCTCCGTGCAGTCCAGGGGACTCTCAAGAGCCTTCTCCAACACCACAGTTTCCTTTATAGTCCAACTCTCACATCCATACATGACTACTAGAAAAACCATAGCTTATACTAGACGGACCTTTGTTGACAAAGTAATATCTCTGCTTTTTAATGTGCTGTCTAGGTTGGTCATAACTCTTCTTCCAAGGAGCAAGCGTCTTTTAATTTTGTGGCTGAGGTCACCATCTGCAGTGATTTTGGAGCCCCAAAATGAACTTTCTCACTGTTTCCATTGTTTCCCCATTGTTCCACTTTTTGAGTACTGCAAATACTGCTCCCAAGAACACTGGGTTCCAATATTGTTCAGTTCTCTTGGGTATATGGCTAGAAGTGGAATTGCTAGGTCATATGACAGTTCTTTGTTTAACTTTTAAAGGACCACCATACTGTTCTCCACTACAGTAACCATTTTACATTCCTGTTTACACTGTGTGAGAGTTGCCGTTTCTCTGTACCCTTGCCAGCGCTTGTTATTTCTGGTTGTTTCTGTTTCGAGTTTTTTTGTGTACCAAGGGTTATCCCAGTGGCTGTGATGTAATGTCTCACATGGTTTTGACCTGCATTTCCCTGATGGTCAGTGATAGTGGGCACCTTCTCATGTGCCCACAGGCCATGTGTGTATCTTCTTTGGAGAAATTTCTATTCAGACCCCTTGCCCATTATTTACGAGGATTGTTTGCTTTTTTGTTGTTGAGTTTTAGGAGTTCTTCACATATTCTAGATATTAATCCCTTATCTGATATGTGATTTCCCAATGTTTTCTCCTGTGCGTTGCCTTTTTACAAAAAAAAAAAAAAACAAAAAAACCTCCACCACCACCATGGAAGCTATTACAAATTAAACTATATAAACTTAAAGTTAACTTATATTTTAAAAATATAAAATGCTCAGAACTTACCATTTTCTAATGATCTGTGCTCTTGCGTGTGTTTACATCTACTGTATCTGAGTGGTGAAAGTTGTTTACAGTGGCGTGCTTTTTTCCCAACTCTGAGTTCAGTGACTTTGTACTGACAGCGTAAAATTGGTCCTGATATTGAAAAGCAGAGACATTACTTTGCCAACAAAGGTCCATCTAGTCAAGGCTATGGTTTTTCCTATGGTCATGTATGGATGTGAGAATTGGTCTGTAAAGAAGGCAGAGCACCGAAGAATTGATGCTTTTGAACTGTGGTATTGTAGAACACTCTTGAGAGTCCCTTGGACTGCAAGGAGATCCAACCAGTCCATTCTGAAGGAGATCAGCCCTGGGATTTCTTTGGAAGGAATGATGCTAAAGCTGAAGCTCTAGTACTTTGGCCACCTCATGCGAAGAGTTGACTCATTGGAAAAGACTCTGATGCTGGGAGGGATTGGGGGCAGGAGGAGGAAGGGGATGACAGAGGATGAGATGGCTGGATGGCATCACTGACTCGATGGACATGAGTCTGAGTGAAGTCCGGAAGTTGGTGATGGACAGGGATGCCTGGCATGCTGCGATTCATGGGGTCGCGAGAGTCAGACACGACTGAGTGACTGAACTGAACTGAGGAGTATTTATAGCACCAAAATCATCCAGTGCTACAAATCAGGGTCCAGTTTATTGTTTTGTTGATGATCTGAATTTAAGAAAATGATGAATAAAATGTTTATAATTTACTGTCTATGACTGTCATGTGAATAGCACAAAAATTGAGAATATATTCTTCTAACATTTGAAAACTATTAATTTAGCAAAGAAGTCACTCCAATTATTGAGAAATGAGTGACATTCCAACATAGGACTTTGCTATCTCAATGTTGTCATATTCATGAAAGTGAAGGAAAATGTTAAATCGTGCCTTCATGGTGAACATACACTCAAAGAGTTGGCTGTTCCTTATTTACAGACACCACTGAGTAGGCTCCATAAGAGCAGGAACTTTGTCCTGCTCATAACTATAAACAGGGAACCTAAAAAACACCTGACTTGTTGAACACATGAAGACCTTTAACTTCTCAGTGTCTCAATTTCTCACCTGTAAACGAAGGACCATGTTCCTAAGCTACTGTCACACTGGGGTGAGGGAAAAGCCAAGGGGATAATAAAGATGAAAGTGCTTTATCAACAAGCAGCACTAAACAAATGTAAAGTAGTGTTATTAAGATATGATGTGATATGATAATACACATTGAGTATATATTTTCTATCTATGTTGGTTAAAAGACTCTTTAATGAAATAAGGATTTTTATACAGATCATTTGTTTCAGTTAAAGAAAACACATATTACTCACTTTATTTCTCTGAAGGCTTGGCAACTTTTTCTTTTGCCTGTTTCAGCTCTAGGTACTCTAGAAAATACCAGAGAAATATATTCCTTGCACTGAATGGGTGTATATTCTGCTTATAATGATAATTTATATTAATCTGGAGAACAGAAAAAAATAATTACATGTTTGGTATTAGGCACTCTGCCAAGGATTTTAATGTGTATTCTTTTTTTTTTTTTTCCTGAATAAGGTGCCAAAGATACTGTGGTTAGTATAATTTTTCTGGTTATAAAAGCTCTTTGTAATACCTCTGAAGTAGCATAGGTTTTCTTGTCCAGAGCATCTTGAATGCTGATATTTGATCATCATCAGTAAGCATTTAATAGGTGAATGCTGTGTGCTCTCACTGTGCTAATAAGAATGTCAATGTTATGATTTACAAAGTTGGGTGAAATACAGTCTGTTAGAGAATAAAAATAAACAGCAGAGAGGCATTAGAAATACATATATGCACACAAACTATTAGCCATCTCTCTGCCTCTTCACAGTCTATCTTTCTTACTCTACCAAAAATTATTTCCCTGGAATAAGTTGTCTGTGTCAGGAGGACCAAAACATGGGGGGCCAAGGGATGTACAGGGCGAAAAGCTCTATATTTTCCATATGAGAAAAAAAATGGAAAAGAAGAGGATTAGGGTCGAGGAAGCTAGGGCTCTCTCCTCCACCCCTGTGCACTTTGTCTCACTCCTTAAAATCAGACTGTAACTCTTAGGGGTGTAGTCCCTGGCTGGTGGTTGTGGTCTTGGTATTAAACAAGTACATAATTTGAGAAGTTAGTGACAGGACATTTTTAATGATATGCCCCACACTTGTATTCTTCCTTTTCAAGGTTCCATATGCACAGACCTGTCAGATTTTCCTGCTAAGGGTTATGTACCCAACATGCCTAACCTTAATCAAATTGTTCCTCATCACTTTATACAGACAGGTGGTAAGAGCAGCTCCACATTAAAGGAGTTGGCCCTCCCTTTTTTAAAAATCTAAATCCCACTGAGACATGGAACAAACAGATTTGTGTTTACTGCTTAACTGTTCCTTTGAGACAGAAATGATATTTTATATTTATATATTCTATTTATATTAACTTTTGTGAAAAGGGTCTTTTGAAGTTTATTTCTATTAAGCCTCAGAGTCTAATCCCTTGATATAAACCACATTAAATACTTTGATGGCAGCCTGTGCTTTGAACAAATATTTCAAGTAGATAACATTAACCTAAATAATCCTGTTGTCTAATATATTCTCAGATAAAATATTGATTTAAATGCTAATATAGATGTACAAGGTTCTGTTTGCTTATTGCTCTTTCCTTCTACACAAAAATCGATGAACATTTAGCCTTTCTAGACAGTGGGACCTGTTCTGCAGCCTGCAGCTGGATTTGAGAGCCATATTTAACTTCCCAAAGGCTTCATGCTATTAGGTCAATGACTTGCCAAAATCAGTACTTGATACATATGTTGCCTGATTTACAGTGTACCCTGTGATCCATACTGATTAATATAGTAAGTAAGCAGACAAATATAATCATGATAATAAAGAACTGGATCTGAAAGGTCTTAACACTTTACAGAGTACTTGCACATACGTGATCCTGTTTGAGGCCCCCCTCCCAGAATCCTATGAAATTGATACAGCAGATACGATTATCATCCCTTTTTATCCAAGGCCCCCCTGTTTCTAATGAGCTACACTTGAACCCAAATCATCACACTCCAGGGCCTGTGCAGTTTCCATAATGCCGCGTGCTATGTCTGTATTACCTCAGTCAATTCAGCCACTCAGTCGTGTCCAACTCTTTGCGACCCTATGGACGGCAGTACGCCAGGCTTGCCTGTCCATCACCAACCCCCGGAGCTTGCTCAAACTCATGTCCATCAAGTTGGTCATGCCATTCAATCGTCTCATCCTCTGTTGTCCCTTTCTGCTCCCACCTTCAATCTTTCTCGGCATCAGGGTCTTTTCAAATGAGTCAGTTCTTCGCCTCAGGTAGCCAAAATATTGGAACTTCAGCTTTGGCATCAGTCCTTCCAGTGAATGTTTAGGACTGATTTCTTTTAGGATTGACTGGTTTGATCTCTCAACAGTCTTCTCAAACACCACAGTTCAAAAGCATCAATTCTTCAACTCCCAGCTTTCTTTATAGTCCAACTCTCACATCCATGCATGACTACTGGAAAATCCATAGCCTTGACTAGACGGACCTTTGTCGGCAAAGTAATGTCTCTGCTTTTCAATATGCTGTCTAGGTTGGTCACAGGTTTTCTTCAAAGAAGCAAGCATTGGAATATCACCTGTTTCAGGGTATATTGAAGAAATACAGTATTTACATATAAAAACATTAACTGTCTTATATAAAGACTATAATGGTTTCTTGGTAAAACACTTCATTAGCATAACAAATTCCTGTTGCAGGGTGTGGTGCTTGTTGGTCTGTGTTCTAAGCCATTTTAGTGGTTGTTAATATTGTCCCCTCTCTGATCAGGTCTGCCACGTTTTGTCATCACTTTGGGTTTGCAGATGATGTTGTTTAACGCAGTTGTTTTGTGAGAGTGAGACAGTGGTGAGGATTGCTAGCAAAGCTGAAAAGCAGAGAGCAATGCTGCTTTGGGTCCTGTGAGCTGGCTAGTCTTTTCTCTCAGACTCTCAACAAGGAATTTCTTCACATCTCGTCACTTCCTAGACCCGAATGTTGCATTCTAAATTTTTTCTGTGCTCTAGCAAGATAATAAGGGTAATGCACATATGAATCAACCTTTCATTTACTTAAAAGGATAATCCTGCAGTAAAGGAGGAAATTACAGCTACTCTGATCTTCCAATACTGGGCAAAAGGAAACCATTCCTAAGCACACAGTCCTTCAATATGATGTAACCTTTTTCATTTAACAAACATTTTCCCCTAGTAACTCTTTGTGCTGGCACACCATGAAAGGAAGCATGTAGACTTGGCAGTTGAACCCTGAAGTTTGTGTCAAAAAAATTATTGCAATTTATGTGCCAGGGGTTTAAATGACATTTGTCATTTGGCTGGGCAAAGACATTTCCAAAATTAAAAAGAGTGACCTTATTTCACTTAGTGGAATGAAAGGAACTCTTTAATGGAGCCCATTTTGAGTAGTTGTTCATAGTACAATGATGTCAAAAAAATGAGAGAGAGTTGTATTTTATATTTTTTGTTATCAGAAGAAAATACACTCCTAAAATAGTCTCAGTAGTACTTGCTTGGTTCTCACTGAGGACCTCATAAAGGCATTTAAAAATTCCTATTCCTAGGTGAAAATTTGGCACAGATATTTTTTTTTGAGTTGAAAACAGTGGTCACAGCATAATTGATCATCTATGAGAGAAGCACTGATAAACTCTGGGAATATACCTTTTTCATAATTTAGATATTTCCAGTAATGATAGTTTTAACTTCTGGTATTTGAGAAAAATTTAAAAGTTGGAAATGCAAACTGCAAAATATTGACTTTCAGAAGTCAATGTGTGCTTTCATTGGAGAACAAACTGTTACAAAATCTTTGAGGTGAGGAATGAGACAGGAAGGGGTCAGGGCACAAACCTTAAAAGAAGGATGTAGCCCCGGAGGACGGACATAAGCTAGTTAGGACCACCTAGGTCTAATGGGGGACAAGTTGACTTCCACTAAACCTGAGTCTCATTATATACTCATTGTAATATATTAGCTAAATGACACACCCACAGGCGCTATGAGAGTTCCAAGGCAGACCACAAAAGGCCCAAAAGTGGGTGGTGGCCCAATTTCAGAAAATCCCCTCCTTCCCCAAAATAGTTGAAATAATCTTCCCACTTATTAACCTATGAAAGTACCCACTCCTATAAAAACTGACAGCCCTGTACCCGGGGACCTCTCACCTTTGCCCACACTCTGTCTACAGAGTAGTATTTTAGGTAAAGATGATCATGTTAAACTTGGGTTAATTTATCTCCCCGGCCAGTGGACATCCTATTAATTGAGATCAGTGAATGACACTAGTGGCAAGTACTGTGCTTCTCTCCCCCAACGCTTCTTAACACCGTATCTTTTCAGTGCAGATGTTTGGGAAATTGGTCGCTGAATTTGAAAGAGGTGCATCTGTGTTATGTTTTTCTTACATCTATAAATAGGATGGCTAGGCATGTTTAATTTGGTGGGGAAGCTTTATCATTTAATGCCATTTTCTGTGACAGACTTGAAATGGTTAAATACACTTAAGTTCTAAGATGGTTCCTCACTAAATGTAATTAAAAGTGTGTAACTTTGCAAAACCTAAAGGTGTCCAAAGAACGATGCTCTCTGCGGTCTTGAGGGAGATTTAGAGTCTGTGCAACAGGAAGACTGTGGAAATTGGCACTCACGCAATCATTCATTCACCGGTGCACACATGCATGCTGATTGTGGCGTTGATCTCTGCCTGTCCCAGCACCCATGATGCGCCCTCTTATCCAAAAAGCTCAAAATCCAGATTTACTGCTTCATGAGGAGGAAGTCCAGTCTGGAATGAGTCTTTTGCTTCCAATCCTGGCTGGCATTCAAAAAAGCATTTAGTCCTCTGGAGCCTTGCATGAGCTTCAGACTTTAGTCTGCCTGACTGACTCCACCAAGTGAGGCTGGTCTCCCTCCCAGGTCTTTCTGCCCACCTCCAAATAGTCTTGCATGGACCTGCCAACAAAGCCACCAAACAGCAAGAACTGTGGTACTAAGATCTTGACAGGCTCCATCCTGCCAGAACCATCTTCATGTCTGGTTACTCCTCATCACTTATCTTCCATGTGCAGGAAGCTGGTCATCAGGGACCACAGTCCGTGCACAGGCATTTCTGCTTTACCATGTTCACCCATCCTCTGGGCTGCTTTCTTTCTGTCTCTTTCTTTCTCATGTTCTCTCTCTCTTTCCATAGCCTGTCAAAAGCATCCCACGTCTGTTTTGAATTTCCAGTGATCTCCACCTCCCCCTCATTTTCTATTTCACTTATAGACATTACCACACTTATCAGGTGTTGTTCCTGTATTTTCTATTCTATGTCAACCTTGAGTCATCTAATGAGATCATAAACCCCTGTGAGGCCAGAAAGGATTTCAAATGCTTCTTTGTGTTCCTTATTGTCTCTATCAATAATAAATACTTATTCAGTAAGTAGCCCTTGGTAATACCCAGGGACATAATAGTGACAGAATTTATTGAGCCCTTACTCTGTATTAGGCACCATGTACATTATCCTGTTTAGTCTTCCCATCAACTCCATGAAATGAAAACTATGATTACATCCTTGTTTTTCATTTGACACTCGGTGAAATTACACAGGTAGTAAGTGGTAGGGCTGCAAAGATTTAAATCCAGACCTGTCTGACTCACAGCCCGTGAAAATAAACAGCTATGTTTCCTTTGTCTTTCTTTGCCTGGGGGACCAAAATCTAGATAAGCAATAACCTTCTAGGAGCCTGGGGATTCCTAGAGGGACTTATTCATTCATTTTGTCAATATTGTCAGTATCTATTGAATCCTTAATAGGAAGAGGCTTTAGAAACTTGTACGTAACTGTGGAAGTGGACAGAAGGTGAATTCAGGGAAGGAAAGAAGAGGCAAGCAGTAAAGACAGATGGATGCTCACAAATACGAATTGAACAACTCATTTGTTCCCTCTTTTTGACAAAAATTTTATTGGAGGATAGCTGACTTACAGTGCTATGTTAGATGTCCCGCAAAGTGATTCATTTCTGCTTATACGAACATTCAGTCTTTTTTGGATTCTTTACCCATATAGGTTATTACAGAATATTGGTTCCCTGTGCTATACAGTAGGTCCACTCCTATGTAGAATCTAGTTATAAAACTGACAGCTTATTTACAAAACAAAAACAAACTCACAGATTTAGAGAAGAAATTTGTGGTGACCAAAGGGGACGTGTGGGGGAGGGGGATAAATTAGGAGTTTGGGATTCACGCACACACACTACTGTACAGAAAGCAGGCAGCCATCATTCCCTCCTCAGCCCTTGGAGTTGAAACCTGCCTTGTGACCCCACCCCACGTCCAGTGAAGCTGCTCCTTGAAGGCCCACCGGCATTTCCCCAGGTCCTGTCCTCTCAGCCCGGGGTGCCCTTCCGGTTGTGACCTCCCACTGCTTCCCCAGCCTCTTGCCTCGGTTATTTCCTGTGACCGGCTGCTGACTCTCCGATTATTGCCCTGACGACTGCTCTTCTTGTTTCCTCGCCCGGCCCTTTCTCTTCCTGTGTGCAGGCATCCCCTCGGGTTCTGCCCTTGACCCTCGTCTCTCCTCCCTGCAAACTCTCTCCCTGGTAGCTCGCATCCTTTTTCGTGGTGTCAGCTCCCATTTGTATGCAGGATGCGCTCTCCTTTGTAGCTTCAGCAATCCAGACCTCTCCCCCAGGGCTTCAGTCCCACGTTTCCAACAGCCTGTCAGGTAGCTTCAGTCAGTTCAGTTCAGTCGCTCAGTCGTGTCTGACTCTGCGACTAGCACTTCAGTATATCCCAAACCACACATCATCTGTTCTCTCGCGCCTCCTGTTTCTCTCCTGGGGACCCTATTCTTGAAAGACATCAGCATTCTCCAAGGAACCTTTGGCTCATCTCTCTTGCTGATCCCCACAGTAGTCAGCAGTCTGGACCTCTTGACTGTCTGTCCTAAATAGCTATTGCCTCTGTTGCTTAATTTCCATTCCCACAAACTTCATTACTACCGGGTTAATCTTAATCTGTCCGGAGAGGAGCTCTGAGCATCATTAACTCTCTAGTCAAAACTTTACAAGACATAAAGTATTAAGAAGAAAGAAATGAAGGGAGAGAGGAAAGAAAGAAAGGAGATGAGGCCTCCTTAACTGGATACCCAAGACCCCAACCTTCCTTCCTTCCTTCCTTGATCCACCAAGCACAGGCAACAGACCTCTGCTGCCACTGGCCACACACACTCATGACCTCTCTGAACACATGGGTGTCCAGGGATCTCTCACTTGCATTTTAGTTATTAGCATTTATGTTTCTCTCTACTATGAGAGATCATGGACTCTCATCTTGTTCACCCAGTGCCCCCACTGAACCCAGCACTGTGCTTTAACGCCTAGTAGATACTCACGGAAGTGTTGAGTAATGAAGTGTGACCTTGCCTGCACCTGCCCCCGTTACTGCCCTTTTGCTCAGCATAAAGGGTAAGTGGAAGATTTCGCCATTGTATATGGCTTAGGTTTACTTCTGGTGCCTCTTTCTTTGCCTCTGTCAGGAACATGGTTTGTGGGGTCTGATTTTGGGGGGGAGGTTCTTGTGCGGCTTCCTCTATGAGGTTAGTCATCACTGAAGCCGTGTAGAGCCTCTGCCATAATTATTTCCAGGCAACCCACCGTGTTCTGCAGCCACTTTGGTCTATTGCTGAGTGTAAAGTGGGAACAGAAGGAGACTTGCTGCCCTCTGGAGTATTTCAGGTAATTCATAGCCAAGCCATCCACGGCAGAAAGTTCCCTTGGCAGAGCAGATGCAGCCAATTCCAGAGATTGAATCTGATCAGTCTTCGTGGATAGCTCTTATAAATAGAAATCAATCCTTCTGGCCAACATGGTGCATAAATTGTATAATAAATATGTCAAAGTCCCTTCGAAGTTCAGGGTATGCTATTAGAAGAGTAGCCTGTTTACCCTAATATATTCAGGTTCTAAAACAATGCATCATAAATCCAGTGTTTATTCCTGGACAGGGTTCTTATTTGAATTTCTGCCTTCTTTCCTATCCCCATGAAGGACTTAGAAAGGAACATAAACGTATTACCTATCACCTTTTCCCCTTAAATGTAAAACCTGAGACAAGTCCTTGCAAACTGTACTCCGGGCCTTAGTACCTTGAGGTCCCTAGGAGCCCATTGCCCGCCCCCTAAAAAAAAAAAACAAAAAAAACCCATAACTTTAAAGAGCTACAGAGAGACAAACGTCTCTCCCGTCTTTGTGATTTCTTTTCCACTCCTATGAAGGTTCTCCCACTCAAACCTGGTGATAACTCCTGGGATTAGTTCTTACTCTTGCAGACATTATCACTTAGATGTCCTTGATGTGATGGTTCATCTTCTCAGAAACCTGGAGAAAGAGCGAGTGGGAGCCGAGGCGGCACTGACTGATTCGCTTGTTCTTTACTTGTTCACTCCTTTTTGTTCAGCAAGCATGTTACTCACTATTTGCTAGACACCGAGTCTGAGGATGGGAAAGACATGGTTCCTGCCCTCAGAAAACTTACTGTTAGTGGAAGAGTGCCACTAAATAGTCAAATGTAATGTTTCTGACCTTTTTTTAGGTCAGAGACTCCTGTGAGAATTTTAAAAATATTTGTCTGTTTGTTTGGCTGCATTGGATCACAATATCTTCACTGTGTCATGTAGGATCTTTCATTGCAATGCATGGACTCTCTGGTTAAGGCGTGCAGACTTCGTTGTTCTGCAGTATGTGGGATCTTAGTTCCCTGACCAGGGATTGAACCCATGTCCCCTGTATTACAAGGCAGCTTCTTAACCACTGGACCACCAGGGAAAACCCCTCCTTTGAGAATTTAATGAGATTATTAGCTTCTCCTTCCACCACTGAAAATAAATACATACAAAATTTTGACTACAAAAACCACTGATGTACTCCATGTGAAAAATATCTGGCCTTCCTTACCATATGTAAAATAGATAGCTAGTGGGGAGTTGCTATATAGCACGGGGAGCGCAGTCTGGTGTTCTGTGACAACTTAGAGAAGTGGGATGGGGCTGGGGTGGAGGGGAGGTTCAGGAGGAAGGGAACATGTGTGCACTTCTGGCTGATTCATGTTGTGTGGCAGCAACCAACACGATATTGTAAAACAATTATCCCCCAATTAAAAATGAAGTTTTAAAAAAATCTGGTCTTGTAGGTACTAGGAAATGCAGTGTGTTAGGATGTTAATCTCCATTTTCATCAGCAGACAGAGACCTGGAAGATATTTTAAATAGTGCTCTCAAAATGAGAAAATTGATCAAATGTGAACATTAACTCCAAATGAAATTCCAGGCCCTCACACTACTATAGAAATTAAAAGCAGAAGCCTCATATGTAGATTCACACAAGTTATAGAAAAGTGATGCAGTTTTCTCTGGAACTCTTATTTGATATTTTTTGAAGCCCTTGAACCACTGGTATGGGTATATTACTTAGTAAATTTCTGGTGAGAACACCTTCCTCTTTGGGGGAGAATATTAGTTTGAAGTATGGATTTGAGAATCATTGACCCAAACTCCTGTTATGCATTAAAAATCAAATTATGGCTTACATAAAATCTATAATCAAGCTATACTGCCAGAATAGGAGATGAAGTAATTCCTGGGACTGGAACCTCACTAATTTGTTCATTCAACATCACCAAATGTTTGTTGAATGTCCACTGCATGCTAGGCATCATGCTGGACATGTGGAGTACATCAGTGAACAAAACAGCTAAGAACAAAACAGCTAAGAACTCATGCTCTCAGGGAGTTTAAATTCTGGCTGACAGCCAGGAGTGAATGATAAATAATTAACATAATGAATGAATAAATTATATGATATGTGAGAAGGTGCCTATTGTTAGAGAAGAAAAACCTTAGGGCAGCATAAGGAGGATAGCCCTGGTGGGTGAGGTGTGGTCTCAAACCCAGCAGCCAGTGTGGGCCTCACTGAGAAAGCGAGATCCAGCACTTGAAGATAATGAGGAATTGCTTTTTGCAGAGCAAAGGCCTTAAGTGGGAGTGTATGAGAGACAGCAAAAAGTCTAGCATGTCTGGACTACGATGACTGAGACGAAAGTGAGAAATGAAGGCTGTTAGATCATGTAGGGCCATTTGAAGCCACTGACTGTGGCTCCAAGTGAAATAGGTAGCCATTGCAGGGTTTTGGCAGAAGAGTGATTTACATTTTATTTTCTTTAAAAAAAAACAAACCTTTATTAGAGTTGATTTACAACGATGTGCTAGTTTCTGCTGTGCAGCAAAGGGTGTCAGTTATGTATGTATGTACACATATCCACTATTTTTTAGATTCTTTTCCCATTAGGTCATTACACAGTACTGAGAGTTCCGTGTGCTATAGAATAGGTCTTTATTAGTTATGAGTGAAGTAAGTCAGATAAAAAAAGACAAATATCATATTATAGTGCTTGTATGTGGAATCTAAAAAAAAGGTAAAAAAGAATGTATTTACAAACTAGAAATAGAGTCGCAGATGCATAAAACAAATTTAGGGTTACCAGGGGAGAAAGTGGGGTGGGAGGGAGGGGTACATTGGAAGACTGGAATTGACAAGTACACACTACTGTATTTAAAATTGGTGACTTAGATTTTAAAAGGACAACTCTCTCTCCTGTGTTGACAGAAGACTAAGATGCAAGGAGGTCAGGTGGGAGAAGTCTAAGCCCAGGATAGTGGTGGTGGCTTGGATCAGCATGGTTGGTAGAAGTTGAGGTATTGCAAAGGAGTTAGATTCTGAATGTATTTTGAAGGCAGAAGTGACAAGGTTTCCTGTCATATTAGATACAGGGTGTAATGCTGGGCTGGAAGAAACACAAGCTGGAATCAAGACCGCCAGGAGAAAATATCAATAACCTCAGATACACAGATGATACCACCCTTGTAGCAGAAAGTGAAGGAGAACTAAAGAGCCTCTTGATGAAAGTGAAAGAGAATGAAAAAGCTAACTTAAAACTCAGCGTTCAGAAAACTGATCATGGCATCCAGTCCCATCACTTCATGGAAAATAGATGGGGAAACAATGGAAATAGTGACAGACTTTATTTTGGGGGGGCTCCAAAATCACTGCAGATGGTGACAGCAGCCATGAAATTAAAAGACATTAACTCTTTGGAAGAAAAGTTATGAACAACCTAGATAGCAGATTAAAAAGCAGAGACATTACTTTGCCAACCAAGGTCCATCTAGTCAAAGTTACGGATTTTCCAGTGGTCATGTATGAATGTGAGAGTTGGACTATAAAGAAAGCTGAGCACTGATGAGAGTCCTTTGGACTACAAGGAGATCCAGCCAGTCCATCCTAAAGGCAATCAGTGCTGAATGTTCATTGCAAGGACTGATGCTGAGGCTGAAACTCCAATACTTTAGCCACCTGATGCAAAGAACTGACTCACGGGAAAAGACCCTGATGCTTTGAAAAGGCAGGAGGAGAAGGGGATGACAGAGGATGAGATGGTTGGATGACATCACCAACTTGATGGACATGAGTTTGAGCAAGCTCCAGGAGTTGGTGATAGACAGGGAAGCCTGGTGTGCTGCAGTCCATGAGATCGCAAAGAGTTGGACATGACTAAGCTACTGAATTGAACTGAACTGATGTAAGAGAGAGAGAGAGAGGAAGAGTCAGGGATGAATACAAGATTTTGTCCTGAGCTACTAGAAGGATAGAGTTGCCATCAACTGAAACGAAAAAGGTTGTGGGTGGAGCCCATTTGGAATGAAAGAACTAGAGTTTAATTTCCCAATGTTACATCACTTGGTGGGAATTCTCAAACTACTTTTGTTGCATCTGGGATTAAGCTCATAAGTAAAGGTGAGACTAATAGGAGCCAGGTCTCTCCCTGTCAGAAAACGGAGTTAAGTGTGGAAAGAGGGAAGACTGGAACGGACCATGTGATATTGGATTAGAATTGTAATTATCAGTATGAACTCACTGTTTTTAATATATAGATATATAGGTATAGAAATGGATATACACATACACTCTCAAACATATTTTCTCAACTCCATCACTGAAAAGACTGGAAAGCACACCTAGATGTAGGTTTTTAAATATCATTCTCCACTAGAGAAATCAAGTACTCTGAGAAATAGCTAATTCCAGACTGGGTCAGAGAAAGGGTAGATGAGCCCAGGACATCTTACTGTGCCAGGAAGTAAGAAAGCACTCAAATAATAATACAGGCATGTTGGAAAGACATAGGAACAAACTTGAAAGGATTCCACTGGCCAAATCTGGGACTATATAGCATTAGCTTAAATATGAATAAGATGTATACATAAGATAATGTTATTGTCTCAATATTACTTTCCTGATTTGGATAATTGCACTGTGGTTATGTTGAAGAATGTCCTGGTTCTTAGGAAACATCACAAGCTTTGGGGGAGTAATGAGCCATTACATCTGCAACTTACTCTCGAATGGCTCAGAAAATAACACTGATATATATCACCACATATATGGGTAGAGAAAGAATGCTTAAGTAAATATGGAAAATTTTTAACAGGAATCTTGGTGAAGGGGATGGAGGATTTCTTAGTAGTATTCTTACAAGTTTTCTGTAAATCTGAAATTATTTCAAAACAAAAAATTACAAAGAGAAGTTCAGTGTTGGACTTACAGAGTTTGAGTACTAGACATCCAAATGGAGATGTCACACAGACAGTACCATATCCTGGAGTTTGACATAAAGGTTTGGGCTGAAGATAAATAATTGAGGGGTCTCCATTATAAATGGAGTTTAAGGCTAAAGGAGTATGTCAAGGCTGTATATTGTCACCCTGCTTATTTAACTTATATGCAGAGTACATCATGAGAAATACTGGGCTGGATGAAGCACAAGCTAGAATCAAGATTGCTGGGAGAAGTATCAATAACCTCAGATATGCAGATGACACCACCCTTATGGCAGAAAGTGAAGAAGAACTACAAAGCCTCTTGATGAAAGTGAAAGAGGAGAGTGAAAAAGTTGGCTTAAAGCTCAACATTCAGAAAATGAAGATCATGGCATCCGGTCTCATCACTTCATGGGAAATAGATGGGGAAACAGTGGAAACGGTGGCTGAGTTTATTTTTCTGGGCTCCAAAATCACTGTGGGTGGTGATTGCAGCCATGAAATTAAAAGACGCTTGCTCCTTGGAAGGAAAGTTATGACCAACCTAGATAGCATATTAAAAAGCAAAGACATTACTTTGCCAACAAAGGTCTATCTAGTCAAGGCTATGGTTTTTCCAGTGGTCATGTATGGATGTGAGAGTTGGACTGTGAAGAAAGCTGAGCACTGAAGAAGTAATGCTTTCAAACTGTGGTGTTGGAGAAGACTCTTGAGAGTCCCCTGGACTGCAAGGAGATCCAACCAGTCCATCCTAAAGGAGATCAGTCCTAGGTGTTCATTGGAGGGCCTGATATTGAAGCTGAAACTCCAGTACTTTGGCCACCTTTTGTGAAGAACTAACTCATTTGAAAAGACCCTGATGCTGGGAAAGATTGAGGGCAGGAGGAGAAGGGGACAAAGGAGGATGAGATGGTTGGATGGCATCACCAACACAATGGACATGGGTTTGGGTGGACTCTGGGAGTTGGTGATGGACAGGGAGGCCTGGCGTGCTGCGGTTCATGGGATCGCAAAGAGCTGGACGTGACTGAGTGACTGAACTGAACTGAAGACTATGAGAATTAATAAAACTACCAAGGGATTAAGATAAGGTAGACCAGAAGCAAGGATTGAGTCCTTGAACAATTAAATAATTTATATTTCCCTCCAACAATGCTCTTCACTTTTAGTCGGTTGTCAGAGATTAAGAACTTGGGATTTGTCTAAAAGCCAGTTGTAAAGCTAAAAGGAACACTGTTAGCAGCTGCGAAATTACTGTGTGTTTCCTATCTGCAGTATTCAGTGACCCCCAGCTCATTTTTTTCTGCAGATGTTTTGGTGCCTGATTACCAGCAGGTTGTCCACAGAGATTATCTGTGTTCTAGAAACAGTGTCATCTTGCACGGTGAATGGCAGCTGGGTAGAAACAGGCCTGCCTATCTCACAGCAGGGCAGAACTTGGGAATGCAAACAGTCTTCCATTCAGAAATCGCAGGCAAAACTTTGGGATGCTGAAATCAGCCCTCCTCGCACAAGTTTCTCTCGTCAGTTTCCCGGTAGAAAGCGGCTGTGCTGCCACGGATAGAAACCAGTGGCTGGCCTTGATTAGATCTGAAAGAGCACCCCCTTGTTTCCGCTTTAGTGTGCAAGCGTCAGTGTCAGCTGCTGTGAATGGCAGTGGGGTTTGGGGGGCTGTACTTAAAGTGAGTGAACCCGTGAGCCTAACAGCCCTGACAGATATCCTCCCTGCCGACAGCTGGGTCACGTATACACTGTCTCTGATCGGTATGCTTGTTTGGAACTAATGTCAAAGACGATGTGTAGTGTTTGCACTAATTTTTGGCAAGAAACTAGAAATAAACCCTTTGTTCACCAGCCCAAAGATTTGCCATCAGAGGAACATCTGTCTGTCCTTTGATACCTTCACTGTGCCCTAGAAAATATTTCTGTGCTTATCTTCCAGGAAGCATCATTCTTTCCACCCAACCAGTAATAAGCATAAATCTCATACAGCATTTGGTAACTTACAAGCCTTTGTACATCCGTCATCTCATCTAATCTTAACAACAGGACTAGAGAGAGGCTTATCCCCATTTTATAGAGAAAGAAACATAGCTAAGATCATATACCATCAGTAGGCAGCTGTGACTCTATTTTCCCTGGTGGATTAGTATAGACTGTATCTGAGTTTCCACATTGAACCAGTTGAGGAAATACAGTTTTATTAATCACATCATCTAATAAAGTCTCTCCAATGTGATGGAGGAAGCATCTCATACAGAACATTCAGGAGAGATCGGCATACACACATTACTGAGATTATGTATAAAATAGATCATTAATGAGAACCTACTCTATCGCTCAAGGAACTCAGTGCTCTGTCCAGTAGTTACAAGGGCAACCCACTCCCGTACTGTTGCCTGGAAAATCCCATGGACGGAGGAGTCTGGTGGGCTGCAGTCCATGGGGTCGCTAAGAGTCAGACACGACAGGGCGACTTCCCTTTCACTTTTCACTTTCATGCACTAGAGAAGGAAATGGCAACCCACTCCAGTGTTCTTGCCTGGAGAATCCCAGGGACGGGGGAGCCTGGTGGGCTGCCATCCATGGGGTCACACAGATTCGGACATGACTGAAGTGACTTAGCAGCAGCAGATACTACTACAACTATACTCCCTATCACAAAGTTGTAAAGCAAGTATACTCCCACAAAAATTAATTTTCTAAAAAACCAACATCGAGGAGAAAAAGCTTTTAAAGACCTACTGGAGACAGATAGACCTTCTCAGTCTTGTGAAATTTGAGAATATCTTTTGTTGTTGTTTGGAAGCAACAGAATCATATGAACTGAAATGACTGTTGCATGTGTTGTATATGACCATCCTGATTTTTTCTGAAAGAATGGAGATATTTTCTTATCATTATTGGCAAGTATCCTCTAAATTATAGGAAGAATACTATCACTGTTAGACTTCAGCATTATAAAGACTTATCACCGGAGCTCAAGCCCAGGGAATACAGTCATTCACTTGGGCAACAGAAAACGCAGGGGAAGGGAGACTGTAGGCAAGAAGAGAATTTCTTATATGGAGAAAGACTAGGTTGCATCAGCGGTTCTGGCATCCTGGTTTGTTGCCAATAGGCATGCTGAAGGGGATGTGATGAATGATACCAGAGAATACATTGGTAAGAACATATCCTTTACAGCCTTACTGTAAAGAATGAGGAATTTCTACTCTGATCCATTCTGCTTTCCTAGAACCAGAAATTTGTTTTCTTGAGAAATGTCAAGAGTACTCTTTGAGTGTGGTTTGGGGAGAGGAGCAAACACCTGGGCAAACGATGTAGAGATGTAGAGCAAAGATGCTGTGAAATACACCATTTTTGGTGAAAACCAGATAAAACTTGAGAGACACAGTCCAGGCCTTTGTTATCACAAAGATCATTTTCCTTTGCTGTAGCCATGCGTTCTGGGAAACACACTCATTCAGAAGGACAACGCAGATAGTGGAGTGCAGTTTATTACACCGGCGGGCCCAAGGCAGAGTCTCCTCTTAGCCAAGGACCCCAACCAGTTTTTGTGAAAACCTTACATACCCTAAGTGTACTTGCTCAAACCCATCTCCCCAAATTCCTTGAAACTAGTCTGGACAAGGTAAAAGAGATACGGTCAGCATTACCCCGTGATTCATGTGTCCCAAGACTAGATAAACAGTGGACATTTATCAATAGGCCTGTGGTCATATCCCAGTAAACATAATGGAATTTGCCACTTTGTTATTTACCAGTTTGTTCTGTTACAGAGATAATTGGCATATTGTTTTAGGCAACGAAGAGTCCAAGTACAGGTGCTGAGGCTCTTTTTTCCAGAGGGGTCTGGTTTTCCATTGATTTGCCATTTCTATAGACACTAGGCACAAAGTTCGGAGTCCACTGGAAGGGTGACCATGCCGTGTAGCCTAATGTTCGCAGCGTGGCCTAACTTGGAGTCCAGCTCTGTCTGTTTCCTCCTTCACCTTCTGGTACCAGCAACATTCTTCTCATAAGATAGGTCCCCTGTGTTTCATCCCTTGAAAGTGGGGGCTCAATCCTTCTCTTTTCCTTGGACCCACCCTGACCAGAGTATACCCAAGCAGTTCTTATCGGTGTTTGTACTGTCTAGCTCAGTGTCTCTCACATTAAGTCCACATTGAAATCATTGGGAGCTTTAAAAAAAATACTGATGTATGTATGATTTTTTAAAGAGCTCTCCACATGATCCTAATGTGTAGCCAAATAGAGAATTCTGTTCAAGAGCAGTGATTCTCGAGCTTTGACGTGCAAGTGAGTCATCTAGGGATCTTGTTAAACAGAGGTTTCTGGTTTCAGTAGATCCAGGCTAGAGCCTGAGCTTCTGCATTTTTAACAAGCTACCAGGTGTTACAGAGCACTTTGAGTAGCAGTGTTCTGCAACAGGGATTCTCAGATTCTGGTCACAAGAATTTGACAAGTAACAAGTAACAAGATCACCTGGAGAGACTTCTAGTATCCTGTCCTGAAAGTTTAAAAAAAAACAAAAAAAGCTGAATAGTCTGAAAATGCAATCACTCTTCTTGGATCCAAAAGAGAAGAGAGGATACAGGGCAAATCAGTGCCCCACTCCCCGCCCGCCAAGACTGGGGAGACCAGCGAATATAGGGAGTCACAACTTAGCAGAGCAGAAACTGCCAAAGGAACCAGTGTCCTAGTAGAAAAACCTGAACTATAATTAACAAATTGCAGAAAGTTCACTATGGACAACTATGAGAGTTAAACTCCAGGGGACCAGTACATAAGGTTTCCCATAACACTGTGAGATTAGCCACTTGGAGCTCCTTCAAGCTCACACAATAAATATCAGAGAAAAATTCCCTCATGTTTCCTGCAGGCGGGCCCGAGGGGTGGAAGTGGGATGAGAAAAGGGACCATTTTTACATACACCAGAGCACTCTATTCTTCTTAATAAGGCTGACCCTAAGAGAAGCTAATTAACCAGAGCTAACACCCTCAGATGGAGCTTCCTTGGTGCCTCAATGGTAAAGAACCCACCTGCCACTGCTGGAGATGTAGGTTCAAACGCTGGATCAGGAAGTTCCTCTGGAATAGGAAATGGCAACCCACTCCAGGATTCTTGTCTGGGAAATCCCATGGACAGAGGAGCCTGGTGGGCTACAGTCCATGGGGTCCAAAGAGTCGGCCACAACTGAGTGAGTGAGCACTCACACATGCATCCTACTCAGATATAATCAGACCTTTACTGACCTAGGGAAAGAAAATACCCAGCTGCAACCCACTCTAGCCATCCTATCCCACCTAAATGGGGGGAGGAAAAAGCTGAGAAACACTTCTGAAGTTCACAGTCCAGAGACACAGAGTCACAAAAAGATTGAGATCTAATCATAGGAGTTTAGTATGCTTCCCCTCACACGTGCCTTATCATCATATTACTAAAAACTTATTTATAACAGTTCCCTGTACCCAGTACATCCTGTCTAGAATCAATTAAAAAAAAAAAAAAGGCATTCTAAAAGACAAATAACACAATTTTAAGAGATAGAGCAAGCTTCAGAACCAGACATAGTAGTTGTTGGAATTATCATACTGGAAATTTAAAACAACTGATTATTTTGCTGAGGGCTCTAATGGATAAAACAGACCCATGCAAGAATGGATGGGCATCGAAAGCAGAGCAAAAGAAATCCTAAGAGCCAAAAAGAAATACTAGAGATAAAAACCACTATAGCATAGATGAAGAATGCCTTTGAAGGGTTTATTAGCAGACTAGACATGGCTAAGGAATTCTCTGAACTTGAGGATTTCTCCATAGAAACCTCTAAAACCGAAAAGCAAAGAGAAAAAAAAGAGACTGGAAAAAAAGTGTATCTAAGGACTTTGGGACAACCACAAAAGGTGTTACACACATAATGGTAAGAACAAATGAAAAAAAAAAAAGAATAAAGGAAATATTTGAAATGATAATGACTGAAAATTTGTCCCAAATTAATGTCAAAACAAAGATCAAGGAAGCTTAGAGAACACCAAGCAAGACAAATGCAGAAAAGACTACACTTAGTCATATCATTTTCACATTACAGAAAAATCAAAGAGAAACAATACTGGATTTTGTAAACTATAGATTTGGGCTGATTTGCTGTATCAGCATAAGTTCATCAATTGTAATTGTGTACCAGTCTGCTGGGGGATATTGATAATGGGAGATTCTATGCTTACTGGAGAGCAGGAGGAATATGGGAAATCTCTATATATTAGTCTTAATTTTTCTATGAATCTAAAACTGCTGTAAAAATTGATAAAATCATCTGGTGAATTTAGAAAAAAGACCAATAATGGTCCCTGCTCAGACTTAGGAAGTCAGAATCAATAGGAGATAGTGTCTAGCAAGCATGGATATTTTTTAGGCTCCCTAGTGATTCCACCACTCTGTGACTAAATATGGGAACCTTCTGATTCCACTCTATAACTAAATATGGGACCCTTCATTCTAAATCTGCGTTGTATCGTTGTTTGGGCACCAAGTCATGTCTGACACTTCTGCAACTCCATGGATTATAGCCTGCCAGGATCCTCTGTCCATGGCATTTTCCAGGAAGGAATACTGGAGTGGGTTGCCATTTCCTATTCCAGGGGATCTTCCGGAGCCAGAAATCAAACCCAGGTCTCCTGCAGTGGCAGGTGGGTTCTTTACCACTGAGCCACCAGGAAAGGCCCAAATCTGCATTGTTACCAGCCACTAACCACTTGTGGGTATTTAAATTAAAATTAAATTAGACAAAAAATTCAGTTTCTCAGTTGCATTAGCCACATTTCAAGTTGCTTCAAGCAACAATGTGGTTAGTGGTTTAGATAGTGCAGATATAAAACATTTCCATTAACGCAGCACCCGAAATCTCTAGAGCAGCTCTATACAACAAATAGTCTGAAAATAGAAGTGCTCTTATTTCTAAAACTGTTGCATTCTGTTTTCTTCGTTTCAAAAAGATCAAATTTCATCCAAAAAGAAGCCAGATAAACTGTCCTAGTTTATAGTAGTTTATAGACAACCCTGTTCTCCCATCTCCTAGTAGAGTGTTCTGTGAGCTTGTAAAAAAAAAAAAAATAGATTGGTTGATCAGTGCTGTCTGGTCTTTATAAATAGAGATACCTGTGTTAGAAGTTGAAGCAAGGTTTGTACACGTGTGATGGCATGTGGGCTAAAACATCTGTCTGTTAAACTCTAAGTGTTTGGTAACATGTCAACATTAAATTTTAAAGAAAAAGTAATTTTATAATTAAAAATTTTTTCTTTTACAAATTTACAATGTTCTCTTCAAATAGACAATCGGTCATACTCAGGTCATGTCCAGCCAAAACTGGATTCTTTCTGCTGTAGGGACTGTCCTCAAGTCAGGGGTCCCCAGCCTCCAGGATCCAATGCCTGATGACCTGAGGAGGAGCTGATATAATAATAATAATAATAGAAATAAAGTGCACATAAATGTAATGCACTTGAATCATCCTGAAACCATCCACTACCCTGCAGTCTGGGGAAGAATTGTTCTCTATGAAAGCTGTCCTTGGTGCCAAAAAGGTTGGGGACCACTGCTCAAGTCTGAAACTACACATCAAATTAAAAGCAAACTCAGAAAAACCTCCCTTTAGAAGTCTGCTGAAAGAACAATTTCAATTCTGGTATGAGACTCCAGAATGGAGAATATTTGTAGTATTTCTGAGTCAAAATTTATAACAGAAAGCAAGTATTCTACTTCCAATCATATATATATATTTTTTTTAAATCAGACACTTTATTTTCAAGTAACTCATAATTAATGAAGTTCTGTGTCTCCCATGCTTCAACTTGTTGGGAGCTATGGGCAGTCAGAGTTTGGGTTTTGTCTATCACATGTTTTCCCTCTGGAAATCCAGTAATTGGAAGAAAGTTGCAGGGCTAGAACATTATACTGTATTAGAGATTTTATTATTGAGCCATCTCCTGAAGAATACTGGAGTAGATCTCAAGTTTTAGCAGAGCTGACCTTTAAATGGAGATCAGAGAATGGGAGAATGAAGAATGACTCAGTGTCCTGTTTAAAAATACCAAGTCTTCCCTCACCTGGTAAGCCTGATCATTCTTAGAGGTGAAGAGATTGTGTTTCTTGTGGCAACAGTTGTCTGGGTTATAGTTAAAGAATTGTCAGAACTGAGGAGAACGCAAAAGGTCTGCTTTTCTTTTTACTGTGAATGCTTTGTCCCAGGAGGGCATTTATAAGTCTGGCTTAGGAATTGGTTTTTGCAAATGTCTGTGCTTCAAACCCATCCCGGGGCTCTGAAGCAGTGCTGGATTGAGTGCACAGAATGCAGCGGGAAGGATCTGTCCCAGGCACTCCGGGCTCATCTGTATGGATGCACGGATGCTCTGGGAGCTGCATACATCAAAGCTACGCAGTCCCCATCATGGAGCCTCATGGAAAACAGGATTGTTGTGCAGCTTTGCTTTCCCATCAGAGTTCCACCTCATAATCTAGCACCTTTTAACCAGAGAGGATCTGGGAGAAAGAGCCCTGAATGTACAGAGCATAGAACAATTTAAGTACAGTGCTCAGAAATAATTGGCCACTTAGGGTAAGATAAGGTCCCATAATAGTAAAAATCATAGCATCTTAGCTCTGGCAGAGACCTTGAAAGGTCATACAGTCCATCTTCCATTTGCCTGTCTTCAAAACTTAAATCATTCTAGGTGGATAAGAACAGATTCTGCGATGTAGGCCCTCCAGGAAGAAAATGACATTTTCTACAGCTCCCTGTGGAAAATGTTCTGGTATGTAGTACCTTTCTCACAGTTTGTAAGTTCATTCTTCAGTGAACCCAGATCAGTCCTATTGCAGTTAAAACTGGTTTTTATTGGTTCGTTCCTTACTGGAGATGTATAATGACGAGTCAGTATCCCTTGTGCCAAAGTCCCTGAAGATCAGCCATAGGTAAATTAGCACTTAACCTTCTTTTCAGACAGAAATCTCGGTTTCTTTACATATATTCCCATGGCCTGTTTTTAGCCTGTTACTAATTATTGTTTTCATCTTCTTCAAGTTCTCCATGTCAGTCTTTGGTTGTAATGTCTGAACTGAATCCAGTGCCATAGAAATATCTGACAAGTACATAGTATAATAAGAAACTCACCTCCGGTTCCTAAATACCAGAGATTACTGCTTTGCACAGTAGTGTGAGACGGTAAGAATGACCACGCAGTCTGAGACTGGATAGTGTGGTTTTAATAACTGGTGGGAAAATTGAAACATAAATGTGTGTTGAAACCTTTAAAAAAAAAACTTGCTGTTGGTTATATATGTACAGAGAAATTAAAAAACCATGGTCTAACTAGAATTAAGATGCTGCTGCTGCTGCTGGTAAGTCGCTTCAGTCGTATCTGACTCTCTGCGTCACCATAGACGCCCACAAGGCTCTGCCATCCCTGGCATTCTCCAGGCAAGAATACTGGAGTGGGTTGCCATTTCCTTCTCTGAGTATTAAGATATCGTAATTTAAAACATTAAAAATTCAAGCGTTTCACTTCTGTGTAAAAGACTTTTTCCTGGGACTTCCCCGGCAGTCCAGTGGTTAAGACTCCGCACTTCCCCTGAAGCGGGTGTGAGTTTGATCCTTGGTTGCGGAACTAAGATCCCACATTCTGAGCGGCGAGGCCAAAATTTTTTTAAAATTCAAATAAATAAGTAGGGCCAAGATGAAAAAATCCTGAAAGAGGCAAAACCAAACAAACGCAAAAGACATACCCAGCGTAGCCTGAGCGGTGCTTGCCTTCTTGTCGTGTGGCTTACGCACTGGGCCCACATCCTTTGCACGCTTTGGCGGCTTGTTACCCTCCTTCCTAAGTTTGGATCAGCTTCCAACATTTGCTTTCCTGTGCGCTATGAGTGTCATGAAATAGCTCCAAGAGCTGCTTCCATGTGAGGTTTTTTGCCAGCTTCACTTGCTCTGGGACATCTACTTCTCATCGCACCACTTTGCTCACTTAGTGGATGGGGTTGCCTCCCCTCGGTTCCTCCGCTGCGTGTCTCTCTGCAGTGTCAACAGCTCCCACTTTCCTCGCTCTTCTATAACTCCGTTTACATTCCGGCATTATCACTCTGCTCTTCTTTATTTTTAACGTGCGTTTATTTATTTATTTTGGCTGTACCAGATCTTTCTTGTGGCATGTGAACTCTTAGTTGCGGCACGTGGGATCTGATTCCCCGACCAAGGGCTGAACCCAGGCCCCCCGCAGTGGAAGTGCTGAGTCTCAGGCACGGGGCTACCAGGGAAGTCGCCCCCTTTTTTATTCTTTGCTACACGTTCATCTTCGTTGACCAGGTCTGTCTTTCCATTGTCGAGTTCATCACTGGGAGCCAAGGAGACACCCCATGGGACACTCTGTTGTTTGTGGGTAACAGACCCACAGTGACCAATCACCAACAGACTTTGGAAGAAGAGACGTGATTTGTCACCAATCATGACACATACACGTTGTTTATGTTGTGCTACGTGACCTGAAGAGCAAGCCGTGAAATCTGTACCGTCTCAAGTACAGCCACTGGCCCTTGGCCGCTGACATTTGAACCCTGTTCTTGGAGGACTTGTGTTATTTAGCTAAACTACTATAACTGAAATTCTGGCATTTTAGAACCACACAAAATAAGAATGGCCTTATCCAGTTCCTACATGTATCCCAGGTTGGTGCTGATGTTCTGGTTCCCGGTGTTTGTTATCCATGCTGACACTTAAGGTCTTTTTCTCACATACAACCCTGCCAACTTCATCATAGTGACGTTTCCTTTTCTCACTAGGGATATTCCATTAGGTCTTTCCGCTTTGATTTCATAGTTTTGTTTCCACTAGGGAGCACTCCTTCCGTCTCTGAAGTTTTTTGGAATTGATTCCCCTCCCAAGTTTCCTAGCGTTTGCAAATTGGACGTTTCCCCACTCATTCATGTGACACTAACGACCCTCACAGAATGTCAGCTCCTTATTACCTCCCAGATTGATCGGCCAGCTCAGAGTTACCCTTTTGTTCATGCGGTTCCTTCAGTTCTGTGAGCTCAAGGCCAGTGGTTCCCGGTTATCGTTCAGCATTAGGATCTTCCAAGGAATTTTGCAAACAGCTCCTCAAGCCTTTTGAGGGTCTGGGGAAGGATCTGGGAGTCTGTGTGCTCCCGTGTAATTAGGTAGGTTTGGTCTATAATATAAACCATGTCTTCTAGTTCTTAGTAACCTTATCATAAACTAATAGAGCCGACACACACATTAGAGATCATTTTGTCAAACTTACTCATTTTAGAAGTGAGAAAAGTATGAGACACGGAGACGCCAAATGCCTTGGCCACGGTCTCGTAGTTACAGACTGAGCGGGGACTGGAGCCCATGTTTCCAGACTCTGAATTCAGTACTCTTTTCCCTGATTTCCATCAATTGGGTCACAATCAGAATCATTGACTATCATCTTCAAGCTCTGCTGTGGTAATTTTTTTTTTCCTTAGTGTGAGTGTATTAGCTTCGGAGGAGAGGTGCTTAACTAAGGTTCTCTGTTATGGATGGGCAGGGTGGAGGGCAGGATTTTTCGCGTCACGGGTGCTGGGGGCCCTGGAGAGGCTCTGGGGGCCTCGGTTCCGTCAGGCTCTGGTGCTTGTACCCTATCTGCTGTGTGCCTGCCCGCTGGTGCCCAGCCTTCTGCTTGAGTTGTGCACAGCGTTTGTTCCCAGAGGCTGTTTGTGTAACTGCCGACACCGCCTGACAGGAGAGGAGCAACACGGGGTGAGGTGGGGATGTCCCGCTCTGTGAAGCTTCTTCTATTTCCACACAACATTCTTACAGCTAAACTAAGACTCCAGCCTTCAGGTTTGCTGACAGAGGAAATTGAGTCTGTCTGTCATTCTGAGAGAAGAACTAAGGAGTCAAGCATATATCCCTTTGATATGTTTTATGAGTTCATGAAAAATGAATGGGGATTGCTGAAGAGAGTGTATGAACAGTTTATGTTTACATTCTAGGCCTGGCATGGAAAAAAAAAACAAAAACAAAAGAAAAACAGAATTTGTCTCTGTCCTAATCTCCCTGAGCTCCCCTGTCGGAGGCAACAGCGTTTGAAATGTTAATGTGTCTGGTATCCATTTTAAAGAAGGAGTTGCTGCTTATCCCTGTGAAGCTGAAATCCAGGGCCTTGCTTCTACATTTTCTCACCTTCTCTCAAGCACATGCTGCCCCCACCCCAGCTTCCCGCTAGACCCCAGAGGCTAAAAGACAGTGTTTCCTTGAACCAGGGCATTTTAGAGCTGGAAGAGGCATTGCGTTTCTCCCCCGAGAGCCCAAGGGGTCAACCGACTTGGCCACAATCACGTGGCTTGTTTGGAGCTGGACCTGACTAGTGTCTAGCGCAGGGCTCCTGACTCCCAGGCCAGTGTGGTTTTGACTGCATCGTATTGCACAGAATAAGACACATTTTTCAGGCTGCTTTTAATACAAAATTCTAGTGATTTGGCAGTTGTGAGTTTGGTCTCTATGACAGACTTTTAGAGGAGATGGGACTGCATTCCTACAGCTGGAGAAACCAGATCAGGCTTTTCTACTGAATAGAAGATGGAATTTGGAAAGTGTCCTGTGTGACTGGAGTCGAGGCCCCTGCTGTCTGGGAGATGGACCTGGGCTCCTTGCCTAAAGCCAGGGGCCAGAAGGGATGGTCCAGTTTCTGGGAAGGGTCCATTCACTTGGGGACGGGCCCAGAGTTAGGCTACTTGTAAAGCGCAGAAGCCCCAAGCCAAGGAAGCTAATGTGAAAACTGGTCCAAAGACGAAAGGAGAAAACAAAAAACAGCCATGGCCACAGCCTCTCCACTGAGATGGCTTTTCAACTCAGGGCACCAGAAGGATTCTTTCACAAGGCAGCTCTCCCTGGAGAAGAGCTCACAGAAAAAACAAAACCCACTTGCAGACAAAACCAAGAATCTACAGATGACAGAACAATGAAAGAAACTTCAGAATAAGTTCGCTCAAAATGGTCAAGAGGCAAAGGAAGAAACTTAGGAACAGGACATTAGGAAGGATGTTCTTCATTACCCAATTGATTCTAGGTGGAGGTATTTACCCAAAATGTAGTGTTTCTGGGATTGGCTTTACAGGCAAATCAGGTTTGAATCCATTGAGTATTCCTTGGTGATGGTGAGTTCCCCCCTTTTAAATTGCTTTTGTCTTTCCCTATCTTCACCAGAACTGATGTATAAACACCAGTCAGCTTCTAGAAGCATGCCCAGCTTCCCTGAGGGTGGGTTTCCTGTATAGACTGCCATTGCCCTTGCTTGGTTCTTGGAAGAATCAGTCCTGGAATGTTATCTCCTCCATGTCCTTGCTGTGTTCCATCTCTGACTTATTCTGACATTACCACCTCAGTCAGTATTGCAGGCTGAAACTATTAAGGTGGCAGACTCTACCCTCCACATTCTTTTATATGACTCAGAGTTTTTCCAGAAAGTTCCTGGAACCATAAAGAATTACCCATGAGTACCTTTCACAGTTGGAGAAGGCAATGGCACCCCACTCCAGTGCTCTTGCCTGGAAAATCCCATGGATGAAGGAGCCTGGTAGGACACGACTGAGTGACTTCCCTTTGACTTTTCATTTTCATGCATTGGAGAAAGAAATGGCAACTTACTCTAGTATTCTTGCCTGGAGAGTCCAAGGGATGAGGGAGCCCAGTGGGCTGCCGTCTATGGGGTCGCACAGAGTCAGACACGACTGAAGCGACTTAGCAGTAGCACCTTTCACAGTAACACGTGTGTGTATGTTTGCACATATATGTGTGTGTGCTCAGTCACTCAGTTGTATCTGACTACTTGTGACCCCATGGACTATAGCCTACCAGGCTCCTCTGTCCACGGGATTTCCCAGGGAAGAATACGGGAGTAGACTGCCATTTCCTTCTGTAGCGATCTTCCCACCCCAGGGATCAAACCCGCATCTCCTGCATTGACAGATGGGTTCTTTACCACGAGCCCCCTCTGGGAAGCCCCCTTTATAACAGCATACTCTTAAAAATATTCACAGGCCCTATTGAGAAGTTGCAGAAAAGATTCCACTACTCATTTAAGTTACAGCTCACCCTGAAGACAGATCAGAATATACAGAAACATCTATTTTGATTATATGTAGATGCATCCAGTCCTGGGATGATGAGAAGGAAACATTTTAAAAAGCTAGAAGATTTGAAAAAGAAACCTAGGGAAATTTAATTTGTAAATGAATGCTCAGTTTTCTCTTTCCTAGTAAAGGTTAGCATCAATTAATAAATACTTTTAACATGAAGTCATATACCCTCATAAACAAAGAAACATTACCTTCTGTTCTTTGGGAATCATACCAGCAGTTGATTCTAGGTAATAATTTTCTTTCTGTTTTCTTTCAAAGCTTTTCAGTATAATTTGTGAGTAGTCAAAGTGTTCTTTGGGGTTTCCCTGGTGGCCCAGTGGTAGACATTCCACCTGTCAGTGCAGAAGACATGGGTTTGCTCCCTGGTCCAGGAAGATCCCTTGGAGAAGGAAACGGCTACCCAGTCCATACTGTTGCCTCGGAAATCCCATGCAGCCTGGTGTGTTATAGTCCATGGGGTCACAAAAGAGTGGGACATGATTTCGTGACTCAACAACAATAAAGTATCCTTTAAGAGCTTCTGGATAGCATCACTGACTGACTGGACATGAGTCTGAGTGAACTCCGGGAGTTGGTGATGGACAGGGAGGCCTGGCGTGCTGTGATTCATGGGGCAAAGAGTCGGACACAACTGAGCGACTGAACTGAACTGAAGAGCTTCTGGTCGGATTCCTGAAGGCCCATTTCTTTCCCAGTGAAGTATGAAAACTCTAAACAGAAAGCAAAGTATATAACATATACTTTGAGAGAGAGAGAGAGTCTATACTGTATATAGAACCAGGTATTTTCACCCCGTTCTACGAATGCTGTCTAGTTCTCAGCAGCCCTGCCATCTCTATGCTATATTTAGACACCTGAAGTTTTCTGTATCTTTCTAGTCCCTGACTTTGCAGAAGTGGAGACCAATCCAGTCTCAGTTTGATATTTTTAGCTGGTCACTAGTTCAAGAGTTACAAAACTTAGCATGCTAAGTCACGCGTGCATGTCTAAGTCACTTCCGTCGTGTGCGACTTGTTCCCACTCTGTGGGCTGTAGCCCACCAAGCTCCTCTGTCCATGGGATTTTCTTGAGTGGGTTGCCATGCCCTCCTCCTCTAGAGAATCTTCCTGACCCAGGATTGAACCCACATCTCTCACACCTCCTCCTTCGGTAGGCGGGTTCTTTACCACTAGCACCACCTGGGAAGCTGGGATTTTCCTGGAAGCGATGTCTCCAGAGAAGCTTTAAAGTAAGATACCTTTACAGGTCTTCCAGTGCGTCTTTCAAATTTTCTCCAAAGAAAAATGATCGTGGGGAAAAAAAAAAGCTGTAGTGTCCTGGCTTCATCCTACAGGAAAGCATTTAACTTTTCTATAAGTAAGCCCTTTTCTTCTTTACTTTAAAATTCTTGTGATCCATGCTTTTTTAAATGCAGTAGATTATACAGCATTTTATAAAGTTCTCTGACATGCGTATCAGATAATTTTTCTACTACTGTGAGATATTTTTCTGTTTCTTCTCCAGAATACAGGATGGTTCTAAGAACTCACCCAATCTTATTGTTCATGTAGAATATAGATATTTGTTAAGATTTGTATAAGTTTTAGAATGAAAATGTACTTTCCCCCGTCTCGATAGAAGTATCCTTAGGCAAGCTCTATCTCAATAAATGGACCTTTCATCTCCCCATCTCCTGTAATGATCCTTCCATCACCAAGTCCTATCCATCTTAGTTCCTAAATAACTGTCAAATATGCCTCCTTCTCCATTGAATAGATGGATGGCGTGCATGCTTAGTTGTGTCTGACTCTTGCGATCCCATAGACTGTCCTCCATCAGGCTCCTCTGTCCATGGAATTTTCCAAGCAAGAATACCATAGTGGGTTACCATTTCCTACTCCAAGGGATCTTCCTGACCCAGGAGTTGAACCTAAATCTCTTGCATCACCTGCTCTGGGAGGCAGATTTCCTTACCTCTGCACCACCTAAAAGAGCCCCCTAACTAGACTCCATAATCTTGTTCCTTTGTGATCACTCGTAGTCTGAGCCTGTCAGCTCCTTTACTTAACAACTCTTCAGGGCTTTCTTTTGCTCTTAGAGTAGTAACTCAGATCCTTAACATTGTCTCCAAGGCTCCGGAGCACCTGACCCCTGTCTCTTCTTCCACCTCTGCCCCACTCAGGGCTCAAGCATCCTGCTCTTCCATCTCCTTGAATGTACATTGTTGCTTTTCAATTCAAGCTCTTTGCACATCTGTTCTTTATGCCTGGAGGGCTCTTCTCACCATTCTCCTTTCACTGGGGTGTCTTCTATACATCCTTCACGTTAAAGGTTTTCCTCAAAGACTTCCCTAAACCCCAGACCAAGTCAGGTCTCCCTCATTATTTCTCTTCTGTTGTCCCTGCAGTTTTCCAGTAGGAAACTTTCGCAGTAGATTTGAGGATCTGTAGACCTGTGCATTATTACTGTAACAACAGTTACACCAGAGGTTACACCATTTTGCTTATTATTCTGTTTGCAGCCACAAGCACAGTCCCTGTCAGGATAGGTGCTGAATCAGTGTTTTTGAATAAACAAATGCCTTTTGCATATAGTGTATGTATAATGAACACATGAAATGAGCACCCATGGTGTCTGGCCAGGGTCAGCTCCAATCTTAACTTTAACAAAACCCTTTCATTCACTGAAAGTGAAGGTGTTAGCCACTTAGTCATGCTGGGGTCCAGCCCTGGTGGATACAGGGTAATTCGAAGCAGAGACGCCGGGGCGAGGAAAACTTATTTAGAAATATAAAGAGAGATTAAGAAATAATAGTATAGTAGGAAAATTAGTGGAGAAAAGAATCTAAATAACTTGGTTTATGGGGGAAGCCAATAAAATTTCAGGACAAGAAGTTTGCACCATCTACGTTGGGCCACCGGCGCCCATTTGAATATCAGAGGGTGCCCCGCTTTGGGCTCCTTCTCTTACTGAACATAAAAGCCAGGGCAAGTAAGTAGACTTGGCGAGCCTCCTAGATCCAGATGGGAATTCAGCCAGAAAACAGAGTAAAGAGGAAATGGGGGAAACCAGTCCAGCAACTGGCCCGTCGTCCTCTGTTGTTCAGAGGGCTTTTAATACTTTTTAGTTATACACAGAGATTAGTGGATAATACAAAATTATGCAGCATCAGCAGCCCTGACTCTTATCGAGACCAGGCTTTCTCTCAGCATACCTAGCTGTATACACAAGTCTTAGGTGATTTACATCATCTTCTGGCCAGAAAGGCCAATTAGCATTTTACGGCCCTTTTCTGATAAGGGTTTGTCAACCAGAAGACTTATTTGCCCTAATAGTGTTATTCTTCCCAAAGTTTGATGCCACTCTCAGAAAGCACTAAATAAAGTTACATGCCTTGTGTGTGTGTGTGTTTTCAAACTTTATATATATATAAATGGTATCATCTTTTTTTTAATACTTTATTCTACTTTACAATACTGTATTGGTTTTGCCATACATTGACATGAATCAGCCACAGGTGTACACGATCTCCCAGTGCCGAAGCCCCCTCCCACCTCCCACGATCTCCCCGGATCATCCTGTACACCAGCCCCAAGCATCCTGTACCCTGTATTGAACATAGACTGGTGCTTCATTTCTTATATGATAGTATACATGTTTCAGTGCCACATAGCAAGGATACAACAATTTATAACAAGTAAAAGAAGTACAGTGATTTATAACAAAGAAAAGTAATTAACACAAAAGTCTAGTATTGCTAACATCAAAACTATTATATTCCTATTTCTATATCCCAATTACATTGATTAATATCCTTCAGGTGCCTAAAAGATAAAGAATATGGAGGCCTGGCAGCAGTCATTGAGTCAACAGTGAAAACCCATCACCAATATAATTTTTAGCTCTTTAGGAAAGGCTCTGTATCTTTAAGATGCTTTAAGCTTTGTGCCTCTCGTGGTTGGGGGGCTGTAAGCAATTCACAAATTGTAAAAACTCCGAGGGAACCTGTCAGGCAAGTTAGAGAGCCATCAGAGGGGTTTTAAGCCGAGACATTCTTTTGCAGGAGGCTGTTAACTGAAGCCCTGAGTTAACGCTTTTCAGAGAAAGATGGTCGGATAGCCCCCTGTTATATCAGAAGAGTGGAAAGCACAGTACAGTAAGGCAGGCAGACTCTGGTTTTGGGGGGTAGATGTTCAGGAAAACCCAGGGGGAACCCCTGAAGCTAGATCATGCCCTTGCGTATGTCTGGCTTCATTCCTCATGACCATTGCCATGGGCAGGATTCCTCACGCTGGCTCCCGGCACAGTCATGTCTGACTCTTTTTGACCCCATGGACTGACTGTAGGCTACCAGGCTCCTCTGCTCATGGGATTTCCAAGGCAAAAATACCGGAGTGGGTTGCCATTTCCTTCTCCAGGGGATCTTCCCAACCCAGGGATTGAACCGGGGTCTCCTGCACTGCAGGCAGATTCTTTACCTTCTGAGCCACCAGGGAAACCCCTTTCTTTCATTAAAATAACATATATCTTCAGTTTCCTAGAGTGCCTGCAACTGAGAACCAATCTTATTTTTTTTAATTAATTTATTTGGCTGCACTGAGTCTTAGTTGCAGTAGGCAGGATCTTTAATTGTGGCATACGGACTCAGTTGCAGCCTGTGGGACCTAGTTGCCTGACCAGGGATCAAACCTGGGTCCCTGCATTGGAAGCACAGAGTCTTAACCACTGGATAATCAGGGAAGTCCCTGGAACCAGTCTTAAGATGAAGAAGACTCTGCTTTCTGATACATGGTTTGGATGTTTGGGTGTTTATATGCTTACATGATTACTTTGTTTCACATGTAAGAGGGAAAAAAGTCAAAAGACTAGAGAGGTGTCAAAGTGGAACACCATAGGCCAGGGAGCAGTGAGAGAGACCTGGGGAAGGTTGTTGTTGTTGTTTTAATAATTTTGTTTATGGCTGTGCTGGGTTTTCGCTGCTGGGTGGGCTTTTCTCTAGTTGCAGCAAGCGGGGGCCACTCTCTAGTTGCAGTTACAGGCTTCTTGTTGCAGTGGCTTCTCTTGTTGCAAAGTGCTCTAGGGCGCTCAGTAGTTACAGCACACGGGCTTCAGTAGTTACGACTCACAGGCTCTAGAGCACAGGCTCGACAGTTGTGGTCCATGGCCTTAGCTGCACCATGGCATGGGGGGTGGGGGGGAGCTCTTTCCGAATCAGGGATTGAATACATGTCTCCTGCACTGCCAGGCAGACTCTACCACTGAGCCACCAGGAAGGTTGCCAGGGCAGGTTCTAATTGAGTGCTTTCTTGACTCTGATTTTAAGGGACCAAAACAACTTCAGAAAAGACATTAAGAGGTGAATAGGGAAATGGTAAAGATGTATGGGGGATATTGTGGTAAAGAATAGGTTATTTCACTTACAGTAAGTCTTCCTAAAGAGGGACACAATTGCTTTTCTAATGCCAATAATCTAAAGATCGAATCTCTTATGCCCAAACAGTACCGTCCATTTTCTGAAGGACTTCTGCACAAGTGGAAGGCATTACCTTCTGTTACAGGAGCTGAGACCTGAGACCATTGAGTCCTACTTACACTTAATCGGTTCAGTTCACTTCGGTCACTCAGTCATGTCCAACTCTTTGAGACCCCCATGGACTGCAGCACACCGGGCTTCCATGTTCATCACCAACTCCCAGAGTTTACTCAAACTCATGTCCGTTGAGTTGGTGATGCCATCCAACCATCTCAGCCTCTGTCGTCCCCTTCACCTCCTGCCTTCAATCTGTCCCAGCATCAGGGTCTTTTCCAGTGAGTCACCTCTTCGCATCAGGTGGCCAAAGTATTGGAGTTTCAGCTTCAGCATCAGTCCTCCCAATGAACATTTAGAACTGATTTCCTTTAGGATGGACTGGTTGGATCTCCTTACAGTTCAAGGGACTCTCAAGAGTCTTCTCTAACACCACAGTTCAAAAGCATCAGTTCTTTGGTGCTCAGCTTTCTTTATAGTCCAACTCTCACATCCATACATGACTACTGGAAAAACCATAGCTTTGACTAGATGGACCTTTGTTGGCAAAGTAATGTCTCTGCTTTTTAGTATGCTGTCTAGGTTGGTCA
>SJYC01050361.1:36-59346 GCA_006408675.1 Madoqua kirkii | reverse complement strand
ATAGTCCAACTCTCACATCCATACATGACTACCGGAAAAACCATAGCTTTGACTAGACGGACCTTTGTTGGCAAAGTAATGTCTCTGCTTTGTAATATGCTGTCTAGGTTGGTCATAGCTTTACTTCCAAGGAGCAAGCGTCTTTTAATTTCATGGCTGCAGTCACCATCTCCAGTGATTTTGGAGCCCCCAAAAATAAAGTCTGTCACTGTTTGCTCTGTTTCCCCATCTATTTGCCATGAAGTGATGGGTCTGGATGCCATGATCTTGGTTTTCTGAATATTGAGTTTTAAGCCAACTTTTTCACTCTCCTCTTTACTTTCATCAAGAGGCTTTTTAGTTCTTCACTTTCTGCCATAAGGGTGGTGTCATCTGCATATCTGAGGTTATTGATATTTCTTCTGGAAATCTTGATTCCAGCTTGTGCTTCATCCAGCCTGGCCTTTCTAATGATGTACTCTGCATATAAGTTAAATAAGCAGGGTGACAATATATAGCCTTGACATACTCCTTTTCCTATTTGGAACCAGTCTGTTGTTCCATGTCCATTTCTAACTGTTGCTTCTTGAAACCTCTGCATACAGGTTTCTCAGAGGCAGGTCAGGTGGTCTGGTATTCCCATCTCTTAAAGAATTTTCCACAGTTTATTGTGATCCACACAGTCAAAGGCTTTGGCATAGTCAATAGAGCAGAAGTAGATGTTTTTCTGGAACTCTCATGCTTTTTCCATGATCCAGCAAATGTTGGCAATTTGGTCTCTGGTCCTCTGCCTTTTCTAAATCCAGCTTGAACATCTGAAAGTTCACGGTTCACATACTGTTGAAGCCTGGCTTGGAGAATTTTGAGCATTATTTTGCTAGCCTGTGAGATATAAAGGTATCATTTTGCTAGCATGTGAGATATAAAAGCAATATAATGCTACATAAAAGGAATAAACAAGTATCTTGGGAAATCATGCAAATAATCAGTTAAATTTATAGACTACTATTTCCAAGTGGCAACTGGAGGAATTCAAATGGAACATCTGAGATTCTGAGCGGTGAAATGGACTTTGAGTTCAACCATAAACTGACATTTCTCAATCCCCTTATCCTAAAGACTGTTCTCCAGTTGGAGGTTGGTGTTGTTCCTCAGTCTTTTTTTGTACATCATTGCCCAATTCTTCTGTTGTTGAATAAGAAATATTCTGCCTTATCTCCCTATTTTATCATTCTGGGATATTTTCCAGACTTATGCAACATTTGTAAAGAACAGTGGGTAAATGTAAGCAGAGATCACTGCATAAATTCTTAATGAGATAGAAAATATGCAAAATATTCACAGCACCTCCACTAATGCCTCACTACAATCCGTTTGGACCTTGGGGACCAAGAGAATGAAGCCACCCGCAGTTTTGTGTGTCACTGTCTCGGTTTCTTTCTGGTCAGTGGTGGTGATGTTTGCAGGTTTGCTGTCTCTGCCCTGACCGCTGCCCCAACCCACGTGGAATAACTGTTTTGAATCCAGAAGGAGGTTACCTCTTTTCCGCCATGAAAGGCTGAGTTTAATTCCCAGTTCCTTGATTCTAGTGTCTGTCCCTTCTCCTGGGAATAGAATCCAAGTCATTATGGGTCAGGATATGTCTATAAAAGCCCGGGATTATAAAGCAAACCCTGGGAGATAGTGAAGGACAGAGAAGCCTGGCGTGCTGCACTCCAGGGGTCACAAAGAGTTGGACATGACTTAGCGACTGAACAACGGCAGCAACAAGGATCATAGAAGCTGCATGAACATGCCATGGGGAAAAATTGAACCCTTTGTGGAAGCAGTTTCTACAGTGTCAGAAATAGAGTGGTCGCCCTCGAAAGCGCAGGCTTATTTATTGGCAGTTCAGGGAACAGTACTTTCATATTCCTTTAAGCAAACTTCATATGTAAAAACTCTGCTTATTCAGTAGTGAAGGTTAAAGAACTTTTTGTTTTAAAGTTAGCAAATGTTTCATCTAAAAATCAAATCTCCTGGTGTAGTCTTTAAAACGCTTTTATTATAAAATAAAACACAGACATGGACGGCCATGTGAACCGAATGTATAGTGAAATAAATTATTATAAGGTGAACACCACCACTTTAGACTGAATGTTTGATCCTCCTCCAGATCCATAGATTGGAGTCCCCATCCCCTATATGATGGTGTTTGGAGTTGGGGCCCTTGGGAGATAATTAGGCCATGAGGAGAAGGTCCTCATGAATGAGAGTGGGGCCCTTATAAGAAGAGACACACACACACACAAAAAAAAACATTGTTATTTAACTATGCCACGTATGTCCCCATTGCATTTGAACCATTTCACTGATTTATCAAATTAATTCTATACTAGTTGTCTTCTGGAACCCTAATAAGCTACATAAACAACCAATTTTGTCTTTCTCTAAGTTTTTGTCATATATTCAGATGAGCCTTAATTTGATTATAACTGTTTTATATCTAGATACGTTTACTGTCAAACAGAATACCGTGGCTATGCTTAATAAACATTTGATGATAATAACAAGAAAAAAAAAAAAGAAGAGACACAGAGAAATGGCTGGACTCTGCCACGTAGGGACACAGAAAGAAGACCCATCTGTAAACCAGTGGGCTCTCGCCACTTCCGAGCCACCCTGGTACCCTGACCTTGGGTTTCCCAGCCTCCAGGACTATGAGCAATAAAACGTTTGTTGTGTAGGCCAGAACTTTATTACAGCAGCCTGAGCTGGCCAAAACAACCATCCAGGTCACCCAGTCCATGTCCCCATCCATGTGCCCTCACTCAGTCATAGCCCTTTCCTTTCCTGATAAGTAACTACTGTCCTGACTTCTGTAGAAATCACTTTCCCTTGCATTTTTATCATCTTATCACCCTGGTGTGCATTCCTAGACACTATATTTGAGTTGTGTCCATTTTTTGTTGTTTTCTTTTTATGATCTTCTTTTTTAAATTTAAATTTATTTTTAATGGGAGGATAATTGCCTTACAATGTTGTGTTGGTTTCTGCCACACATCAACAAGAATTAGCCGTAGGTATACCTTTGTCCCCTTGCTCTTGAACCCCCCTCCCACCTCCCACCCTATCCCACCCCTCTAGGTTGTCACAGAGCAACAGATCTGAGCTCTGTACATCATAGCAGCAAATTCCCACTGGCTACCTAATATTACGTGTGGTGACATATATGTTTCCATGTTACCTGTCTCAGTTCATCCCACTTTCTTCTTCCCCTACTGTGTCCACAAGTCTGCTCTCCCTGCCTGTGTCTCCGCTGCTGCCTGCAGATAGGTTCATCAGTACCATCTTTCCAGATTCCATATATATATGTTAATATATGATATTTGTTTTTCTCTTTCTGACTTCACTCTGTGTAATAGGCTGTGGGTTCATCCACCTTGTTAGAACTACGAATCGTGTCCATTTTTCTCAGTGCATTTAAAATTATTGTTAATTTCTGATTAACTTATAATTCTTTCAGGAAAATGTTATATAAAGAGGGCACCCCTTAAGTCCGCTTAGCTTTCCCATTTGTGGAGTGAGACATGTTGCGTTACTCTTGAAATTCATGGAAAGTAGCCTAAGCCATTTGCTTGCTTTGTTTGTATGGGCGTGTGAAGGGCACTCCCTAATAGGTATGACTGACTGTCTCCGAGAAGGAAAATCTAAAGAAGAAAATCTTAAGCGACAAAGAAACACATCTTCAGTTATATATTAGTTAGTGTGGCTACATGAGGGTAAAAGGAGAGAGAAGGGAAAGTAGATGGTGTCACATCCTACCACATCTCAATTTGCTTAGACTCTGAATTCTAGAAAGTGTAAATCTTAGAGAAGGAGTAAATGGTAGATGAAAGATAGGATTAGGCATTAGAATGTGGTCATTGCAAACATTCCCATACCCCAGCTCAGAGGTGGATTATCAGTATAAATTACAGAGAAGACATAAATATCATCAAATAAGTAGTTTGGATAGGGCTAATTGTATAAAGGATAGTCCCTGAAACTTTCAGTTGGGATCACATAAAACTTTTTAAATGAAATTAGATATAATAATAAATACTATCATTTTCCACAACCTGTGAAAGAACAGGGACTTTCCCCATTTACACATGAGTTGTATTCCAAAACTTTATTCTAAATTGGTTCATATTATAGAAACCTATATTATTCCAAAGATGTAATATTGTTATGGGGTTTTTAGATTGGCCCACAAAATATCATTGAACTCATGGGATAACTAATGAACAGTATTTTTTGTAATAAAAACCAGCAAGAAGTTACAGGACAGTTTATTTTTAAAAAATGAAATCCAGTATTGAATAATACAGTTATTTAACTGACTGTGGTGCTTAGTGAAAATCACATTATCAGAAGCTAATATGGAAGTTGATGGAAAGTCTTACAGTGATTTTGAAGTAGGCTTTTGGACATTTTCAGAGGCTGTATACACGACTCTCTAACATTTCATTTATCCTTTCTTCAAATTATGTCACTTACATGTTTACTGAAACCAGCATATAGCTAGATCTTATTCTTATAGCTATAATTTGGATCATCTTTTTGTTTATAAGCTAATGAAGAGTAAGATGAGAAAGGAAAAATGAAAATGTTTTGAGTTGGAAAAATTGTATCATAAGATAAATTGTGGGAATTGTGGACAAGTTTTTCTTTTCTTTATTAATCCTTTAGCAGTAAATGTGTTTTACTTTTATGATGAAAAAATTTTAAATTTCTTTTTGAAGAATGTGTAGAATGAGGAAAACACTGCTGAGATGGTATTAATTAAACTGGAGTTCAGGGTCATCTCTTTACAGGGGCAGCTGAAGCTACAGTAGTGGATGGGAGGGAATTCCCTGGCAGTCCAGTGGTTCGGACTCGGCTCCCATTGCCAAGGCCCGGGTTCAATCCCTGGTCGGGAGCTAAGATCCCACAAGCCACACAGTGGGACCAAAAAGAAAAGAAGTGGATGGGAAATCTCTGACTTCATAGAATAAGGAAAGAGAAAGAGATTAGAAGAAGAAACCGTGGACAGCAGCAACCTTTAAGGGGTGAAAAAGAGAAAGGGCCTAAAATAGTACACAGGAGACGCACCAGCCAGAATATGGTCCTAGAAGTCGACGTGGAAGAATGCTTTAAGAAAGAAGTAATTGTCCATTATCCACGGAGATGAGGAGAGGCTGGGGGTGCTCACAGCCATGGCTAAAAGAACAACACCATTCCTTGTACACTCCTAGGACACTCTGAGTTGATTGCTGGTAAGGAAAAGGCTGTCCCTGCTGACTGTCCGGATTACAGGCACCAACAAGAATGACAGTCTCGATTCATCAACCTTATCATTACAGGCCCACAGCACTGTACAAACCAATCACAAATTTTATCTAGTAAAACTAAGTGCGTGTTTAATGTAGGGAGATAATTTTTTCCCACCTCCACAAGGCTGAGGTCATAATGAGCTTTCTCCCTCCAAAGGTGGTTAAGAAAGAGTGTGATGAACAAACAGTGTATGAATCAGGAGAATGCAAGCTGAGAGCAACCTAGGAAAAATGTGTGGGTCTATTTCTGGGCTCTGTGTTCTGCTGGGTTTGTTTTTGTCAGACCACACTGTCCTGATTAATATAGCTTTATAATACATTTTGGATTCAGGTAGTATTAGTCCTCCAAATTTGTTCTTTGTATGCAAAATTGTTTTGCCTGTTTTAGGTCCTTTGTATTGCCACATGAATTTTAGAATTGGTTTGTTATTCTTCAGAAAGCCTGCTGAGATTTTGATAGCAGTCACACCGAATCTGTGGATCTATCTGGAGAGAATTGATATCCTAACAATACTGAGTCTTAAAACCTGGGTAACACATCCCTGCATTTGTTCAGACGTTGTTAATTTCTATCAGCAATGTTTTGTTGGTTTCAGTGTAATTGTTAGAGTTTTTAATATTGCTAATTACTTGCATGTGAAATATTATCTCATTTAGGTTTTAGTGGAGGTCCCTGATCACCACTGGCATCAAGCATCTTTTGAGTGATTATTGGCCCTTCAGGTTTCCTCTTCTCTGGATTACTTTCATGTTGACCCTACATAGTATTTAGCAAGACTATCTCCATTCGGGTGTTTTTAGAGTCTCCTGTTTTACAACTATTTTTTTTTTGTTTTTATTGATAGTTTAATTTTTTGTTATTGTTGTTTAGCACTCAATTCTGATACAGTAATTTAGGCTTAGCTGCAAATACCTCTTTATGAGATCTTTTCATTCCTTATTAATTTCATCTTCTCCTACTTTCTGCCAGTTCAGTCTTTCTCCTGTGTCCTAGATGTTCTAGCTCAGATAACTTTTGAGAACTCTGATTTGAAAGCAAAGCAGGAGGTCACTTCACTTGTCAGCGTCCCTTGGGCGATGCCTAGTTTATCTCTTTGCTCAGCTAATCTGTTCATTCCTCATGGTTCACTGCTCGGGACATTCTGCGAGTCTGTTCCAGCTGAGCACATACAGAGACAATTGTGCGTCGCTGGGCAGGACTTGGGTAGCCTGGGGTTCTCACCTTTGAGGCAACAGGCACCTCGCCAGCTTGCTCAGCGACTCTGGGGGGTGATTGTTGGAAGGCACGAGAGCCTCAGTCATTGTTCTGTGAACTTACTTTTAGCAGCGGAAGGGATCTGCCCATACTAATTAGTCAAGAAAAATTTGTTGATTGATTTTTTTTATTTTTTGATTGAAGGATAATTGCTTTACAGAATTGTAAATTGCCCAACATTGGTTGATTGATTTTGATTTAAAAGTTTGGTTTCTATAGGTTATAAAAGAGGCATTCTGTGATTTCTAAATCCGTGCTACCTGGATCTGGTGGTGTCTTACAGAATATTCTTTATGTGAATTACAGCTTATAAATCAGTAAGTTTTGCTTTTTAATACTTCAGACATTTGTTGAGCACTTAGTGTGTGCCGAGCAGTGTGTCAGGGACCTGCATTATCAGGATGAAGACAGGATGGTCCTTCTAGCTTACAGATGCCAGAATGCAGGCAGGAATTAGCTCCAGTGCTTTCTCAGAAAGAAAAGGGAAGGTAAAGGGCGGAGTAGCGCCATTCTAAGACACAAAAAGCAAGCAGTTTTCACTTATAGGAACTTGGTCAGAAAGAACAGCTCTAGGGAATCAAATGAATGCCAGTGCCTGCAACATGTGATTTCTGGACAACTGGACTGGAGACCAAAAAAGAGACATTGAGAGAAGCTGGCAGATTTCTGTGCTCCCAGACACACTTGCTCACTCTCTTCTTCCTAGAAGATTTTCTGTGACCCTTGCCATTTGGCCAGCTCCCACTCCTCCTTAAGGACTCACCTGAGATTTTCTTTCCTTTGGGAAGGCTTTCCTGCTTACTTTCCACCTCAGCTAGGGGACCCTCTTATGTTTTTTCATAGCCCCCTACCATGTGCCCTCCGTGTTCCATTTACCACGTTCCATCAAAGGGGCCTCTTATTTGCGTGTCTCCTCCCACCAGACCACAGACACGCCTTGCCCACCATCATATTGTACCGTGCTGTGCCTAGCACTACGTAAGGCCTATGGCAGGACTCATTAAATGTCTGATGAAGACATGAAAACACCGTGAACTATGTGATAGGTACTTGAATAATGATGAACAGATGAAGCTTGGTGAAGGGGAGTGTTTAGCCCAAAGAAAGAAAAAGCCTAAAGACGAGACTCAGGCTGAGGGGACTGGAACTGGAGGGACAGATACTATCGGGGAGCATCAGTAAGTGCAGGAGGTCTCGTTTTCTTTTTGCTTCTGGTTGGTATTGGTCCCCATCTCCTCCACAGTCCAGGTTAAAGACTTGGCGAGAGTTGTCAAAAATTGATTCTGTGCACTAATACTATTATATAAATCAAATATTCTTCAATTAAATACAAAGCCAATTATGTGCCTGGCTGTGTCCTACATGTCCTGGGAATTACCGTCTCTCCTGGAGAGTAGGCTGGTGCCTTCTGTTGTTACCTGAGTGAAGGGACGACTGGAAGGGATGGGATTAAAACACAGAGCTCCTCTCTGGATCTACTTGCTCTATTAGGCAGCACCTTTTAGAAAATGGTTGTTCAAATGACTATAAATCAAACTCACCCGAGAGATGACTCTCTATCTTGGTGACATGCTTTGTTCAAAGCCTGATTCACCATAGCTATGACCTTTCTCTGGCTGAGCTGTGGAGTGACTTCCAAAAAAAAAAGTTTATTTGATATGTTTCAACAGGATCCTAATATACTGAAACAGTAGGCTAATGTCCACGTAAAGAAATGTACTAGGCATAATAAGCCCCATATTTAGTTTTAGCAATTAATTGCACAAATCAAAGATTGGGAATGTCTGGCTTAGTAAAGGAATGCTTGAAATGGGGGTCTAGATACCCACAAATTGAACAATATAAGTTTCTCTAAAATCAAATACGGGTTTAGGGTTTTTTAAGGGAACTATAGTGTTCAGATCAAGATTTGATAGCTTTACTGTATTAGAAAGCTGTTAATGTTCTTGGAGTATCATGTTCAGTATGAACTAAGTTCTTTAACTAAGTTCTTCTTAGTTAAAGAACATGAGAAAACTAGAAAATAACCTGGGGTATTCACCAAGACCTAGAAATAAGTCATGTGAAGATCCAGTTACAAGAATTAGGTATTCAGCCTGGGGAAGGGAAGACATGCTATAGTATAGTATCTGAAGGGCAGTCTTGTAGAAGCCTGTAAGTAAAGTCACTCAGTCGTGTCCGACTCTTTGTGACCCCGTGGACTGCAGCCCACCAGGCTCCTCAGTCTATGGGATTCTCCAGGCAAGAATACTGGAATGGGTTGCCATTTCCCATTCCTTTAGAAGCAGGACTAGGATCGGTGGATAGAACCTGTAAGAAAGCATTTCTTCTCATTGTCACGAACTTGCCACAGTCAACACAGTTCAGAGATGCAGTGGGCTAGTATGTGAGGTGATGATTTCTCTGTCTCCCAGGAGAGACTGGAGAGCATCCTGAGAGCTGAGCTGTACGGTCGTGCAGGTTGTTTAATGCACAGGGCAGCTGGCCAAGGGGGCAACTAAGGCTGGCATCCAGCCAGTGTTGCAGTGGTTACATCATGTGACCTGGCCTTGGTCCTCTAGAGGAAGAGGCACCTTTATATAGTTCACCAAAAGGTACTCCACATCTAGCAGATGCAGAAAGATTTCTTCATCAGGTAAGAGAACAGATTAGTAACTGCTAACTCCCTGATAACATTTAAGAAAAAGTTAAAAAAAAAAAAGCAAATAGATTTCATTTAACCCCAAAGAGCATAATTTAATTATACTTTTTGAATGTTGATTCATTCGAAGGTCTCCTTGACTGTCTCCCCATGAGCACCTTTGCTGTGCTATGCAGGAGGGGATGAGAAGGATGGAGCTGGATGGTTGGCCATGCTTAGTAAGTACTCCCAAGAACAAGGTGTGAGCTCTGCTATGTTTGAGGCATACCCAGTGCCAGGTCATATCTTTGGAGATGAAGCACTATTCAGATGTTCTCTGCTAAAAATTCTTATATTTAAGTGTAAACTTTTAAAAGCAGGATATAAAATTGTGCATATAATATCACTTCAACTCTGTTGCATAGAAATTTTCTTGAACCAAAACAACAAAATAGTAACAGAGATCTACTCTCTGCAGGATGGAATAATGGGTGAGATTTATGTATTTTGTAAATGGAAAACAAATACTTTAAAACAATTTTTCTTTCTCTTTGAAAAATATACATTGAAACATTTCATTTCACCCTGTCTCCACATAGATATTAAAAAATAAAAGTTCTCCTCTTTTTCAACTTCCCATGACCCACCCAAACTTGTCTGTTATACTGAGTTGGTGGATTGGGTTGGTTGGAATGTCTAGACTGATTGTTGAATTATAGTTAAATTATCTCACTAGCACATCAGAATTTGATTTTGGTTTCACCCGCCCACCCTGTCAGAAGATTACTCACCAATGGGATTCACACCTTCTACATTCTCATTTCTTTGATTGCATTACTACCGCATACTACCAAAACAAAGTGCAATTAAAATCTTTGCAAGAAAAAGACACCTCATCGACTGAGGAAATGCTCCTGAAAATGAGCTTCAGAAACAGACGGGGTAAAATGGTACGTCCAAGAAGAGTGAGTTTCCCTAGATACCATGCATGTTGAAGCAGGGGAAGGCGTAAGCTGAAAACAAACGTTTGTTGCAGTGCTTTTGACTCCTAAGCCGTGTTCCGACTCCCGTCCAGTGCTGGAAGAGGAGCATTTCAAAGACAAAGAGAAGCCTGAAGCAGTTTATCGAGAGTGAATTGTCGAAGTGCTGGCAGCAGATGGGCCACGAGCATCAGGCTGGCAACCCAGGTTGTCTGTGATGTTTCTGGGAATAGAAGTTTATCTTAAATCTCCACCTAGTTCCCATTTTAATTTTAGAACTCTCTTTATCTAGTTCATCAATCACATTACAATGGAGTAATTGTAGAAAATTAAGCATAGAGGATCCGATTCCCCCTTTTCTCTCACTCTCCCTTTTATGATTTGTATTTTGTCAAATGCAGTTAGTGTGTCAGGACACTTTTGTGACTGTGTGTGTGTGTGTGTGTGTGTGTGTGTGTGTGTGTAGCAGTCTGCTTTGACTTCATTCTTGCGTGTGATCCAGGGGCCTCGCCAGCTACAGGGACTGCTCCAGTTGCTGACACACTGCCAAGACAGAGATTTGCCACAAGTTCCTACTGATTCCCACTGAAAAAGGACCCTCACCGTGGGGAAGGGACAGAAAAACTGGCAATAATTAAAGCCAGTTGGCAGGTTTCATGATGAAAGGCCTCATCTGAGAGAGGAGGTAGTCCTATTAGAAAGCAGAGGAAATGGAATTACCTTGCTCCAACAAAAACATATCTGTAACCATTATAGCTCTTAGCTCCAGAAAATCTTAGCAGAGAGCGTTAGTGTCATTCATCTTTTCTTAACCAGGAAAACATCCAGTTAACTAGTATAGGCCCTTCCTATTCCCATAGTCACAGGCTTATCAGAGGCATATGGTCTGTCTGGAAAGTCTTATGGATTTGGTTACAGGCCACATACAGTCCTCTCAGTCCTAGTTAGTTATTTATTGGCTAAGACATTTGAAATGAGCCCCTTTAAAGAAGACCTTTCAGTGTTTTTGAATATACGAGACAATTTGTAGATTGCAATCAAAAGATTGCAATATGTATTTGTAGAAATCCCACTAATGTATATGGAGAAATGCCACCTAGGGGGAAGGACCATATCTGTCTTGTTCTTTATCTGTATCCTCAGAATCTCATACAGAACCTGGGCACAGTAGATGTGGATTGAATGAATGAATGAATCTGCAAGGCTATCAAATTCCAAATAAAGAATCAAAGCAATTTAAACCTCTTTTTTGAGGTGTCTTTAACAAAGTATATCCTTCCCTCTAAATCCATATTAAGGCCTCTGGATAAAATTGATTAGTTCTTATTCACCCACAGTCCTGTCTTACCCCTAGTAGCATAAAGTAATGTTACTTTAGGTACTGACTCAGAATAAAAAGACAACTAACAGGATTTGGGATGAAAGCAAAGATTTTTCAGTGTCATTCAGTTATTAACTTTAAAATTCTAAATAGAATTTTCCTGAGCAATGTAAGAATAAATGATTATAAAGTTATTGTGCCCTCAGCAAAGGAAATCTTTTTGCAATTTTAGGAAAAACTTGTTAAACATAGAAATATATTTTTCACTCAGAGTACAGAAAGAAAAACAGCTTCCTTTAGTCCCTAAAATTACCCTGCATCTTCCATGTCCATTCACAGTAGAATAATGTAGACGGATCCAAGGCATTCTATTAAAATCACCTTTAGGAAAGCTGCTGCAAGTACGTTATGTATAGTAAATGGATTGTCATCATTCCAGCTTGGAATGAGAAACATACAGAGTAGAATGGGGAGTCAGGAGAACAAAAGAAATATATTTCATGTACCAGAGGCTTGGAAAAAAAATGAAATTCCCAGGAAATTCTTCTGAGAAAGGGGTCAATTGCTTTGTTCCTCACTTTCTCACATCTCAGTAAGGAAACTGCTCTGCAAGACAGCATACATCCTCCTCAGTTTTTCAGTTAAAGATAGAAAATATTCCATTGTAAGGAATACAACTAATTTTGAGTTCTTCCTTAAAACATCAGCTGGGCCTTAAACGTAAAAGAATCACAATGTGATTTGAAGGATTGGCTGCAAATAATCAGGAATGGGAGACTGTAGATGAGACTAGAATGGTTGTGAGTTTATTACTGATGAAGCTGGGTGATACACATATAGGAGTTCATTGTACTAGTCTCTCTACTTTTGTATATATTTGAAATTTTACATTAAAAAACCTAAACATTAATCCTCCAAAATTAAAAAAATTGTTGAGATTAGCATGGTTAATAGCAGGTACCTGGATTATGGAATCAGAAGCCCAATGCTTCTTGTGCAGGTGTCAGTCCCAAAGCGTATCAGTACTAACAGTGTGACCTTGGGTTTGTTACTTCAGGTCTCCAAACCACAGTTTCAACATCTGAAAAATTTACCTAGCTCGTGGGGTGTCATAAGGATAAATGAATGAATATTTCTAAAAATACTATGTAACTTGCAAATTTATCCAAAACTGTAAATTAAATAATTCTTAATAGAACTATAAACCCATCCAAAATTATTTGTGCATTACTTTCCCCAAATTTAGATTTAATTAAACCAGTTCCATCCAGAACCAAGCTCAGGTTTTTCTACATCTAGAGCAGCAGAACAAAACTGAAGGCTCTTCTTTGCCTCTGTTTCTGCCAGAGATCTGAACTGCTGCTCTGCACGCATGCCTGCTGAGTCGTTTCAGTCGTGTCCGACTCTTTGTGACGCTATGGACCATAGCCCACCAGGCTCTTCTCTCAGTGGGATTCTCCAGGCAAGAATAATGGAGTAGGGTGCCATGCCTTCCTTCAAGGGATCTTCCCGACCCAGGGATCCAACCTGCGTCTCTTAAGTTGCCTGCACTGGCAAGCAGGTTCTTTACCACTCCCACCCCCGGGGAAGCCCCTGAGTTGTTGTTCTAGCCAACTCCTACTAGCCAACCCCTAACTGATCCTCCTGCTTTCCTTCTGCCCCTCTGCAGTCTTCCTGAGATCTTACTGGCAGAGAAGTCCTCCTAGAACACCACTTAGATCATGTGATTTCCTTGCTGAGAAACATTCCTGGATCCCCACTGCCCCTTAGGATTAAATCCAGTTTACCTAACCACCCTCTCAAAGTTTGCAACATTTGAACTCAAACTTCCCTTTCCAGCTGCCTCACATTGCTCATGTTCTCTTAACCTTGAGCTCCAAGCAACAGGCTTTCTCTGTGTTATTTTTGTTCTTCATTTCTCTCCTTGGAATGCAGTACCCTTTTCCTCACTGTTGGCCCAGATTTTTTTTTTCCTTTGGATGCATTAATCTTCTCTTTATTTTCTTTATAATTAAATTTATTTATTTTTAATTGAAGGATAATTGCTTTACAGTATTGGGTTGGTTGCTGCCAAACATCATGAATCAGCCATAGGTTTACCTATATCCCCTCCCTCTTGAACCTCTCTCCCAGCTTCTTCCCCATCCCACCCTTGTAGATTGTTGCAGAGCCCCGGTGGAGTTACCTGAATCATACAGCAATTCCCACTGGCTATTTTTCAAATGGTAATGTACGTGTTTCCATGTTACTGTCTCCATACATCCTACCCTCTCCTTCCTCCTCAGCCTACTGTGTCTGTAAGTCTGTTCTCTATGTCTGCGTCTCCGTTGCTGCCCTGCAAATGAGTTCATCAGTACCATCTTTCTAGATTCCATATATATGCATTAATATATGATAGTTATTTTTCTTTTTCTGACTTACTTCACTCTGTGTAACAGGCTTTAGGTTCATCCACCTCGTTAGAACTGACTCAAATGCATTCCTTTTCATGGTTGAATAATATTCCATTGTATATATGTACCACAGCTTCTTTATCCATTCATCTGTCAGTGAACATCTAGGTTGCTTCCATATCCTAGCCGTTATAAATAGTGCTACAATGAACATTGAGGTATATGTGTCTTTCATTTTGGTTTCCTCAAGGTATATGCCTCGTAGTGGAATTTCTGGGTTACATGGTGGTTTTATTACTAGCTTTTTAAGAAATCTCCATACTGTCTTCCAGATTGTTATATAAATTTACATTCCCACCAACAGTGCAAGGGAGTTTCCTTTTCTCCACACGCTCTCCAGCATTTATTGTTTGTAGATTTTTTGATGATGGTCATTCTGACTGGTGATATTTCATTGTAGTTTTGATTTGCATTTCTCTAATAATGAGCGATGTTAAGCATCTTTTCACATGTTTATTAGTCATCTATATGTTTTCTTTGGAGAAATGTCTGTTCAGGTCTTTTGTCCATTTTTTGATTGGGTTGTTTGTTTTTCTGGTATTGAGTTGTATGAGCTGCTTATATATTTTTAAAATTATTCCTTTGTCAGTTGTTTCATTTGCTATTATTTTCTCCCATCTTTTCATCTTGTTTATAGTTTTCTTTGCTGTGCAGAAGCTTTTAAGTTTAATTAAGTCCCTCTTGTTTTTGTTTTTATTTCCATTACTCTAGGAGGTGGGTCTGGAGAAGGCAATGGCACCCCACTCCAATACTCTTGCCTGGCAAATCCTCTGGACAGAGGAGCCTGGTGGGCTGCAGTCCATGGGGTCGCTAAGAGTTGGACACGACTGAGCAACTTCACATTCACTTTTCACTTTCATGCATTGGAGAAGGAAATGGCAACCCACTCCAGTGTCCTTGCCTGGAGAATCCCAGGGACAGGGAAGCCTGGTGGGCTACCATCTATGGGGTCGCACAGAGTCAGACACGACTGAAGCGACTTAGCAGCAGCAGCAGCAGCAGCAGGAGGTGGGTTGTAGGAGATCTTGCTGTGATTTATGTTGTAGACTGTTTTGACTATGTTTTCCTCCAAGAGTTTTATAGTTTCTGGTCTTACATTTAGGTCTTTAATCCATTTTGAGTTTATGTTTGTGTATTCTGCCCGGATTTTTTCAATCCCTAAGAGTCAGCCTAAATCCTTCCTCCTCTAGGAGGTCTTCCTAAACCTTTTGAGACCATATGATCTCCCCTTTTTTACAGTCTTAAATATGTTTGCTTTGGAAATTAATTGTGTATTTTTTCATGATATCATTTTCATTGTTATATTAAATAGTTATACCTGTTCAGTTAGATTACAAACTCGTAGAAGGCAAGAATTAAGACTTTTGTGTCTGCGTCAAGACCCTGTGCTTTGCATATAGCAGGTACTTTGATTAACAGTTTTAAATATCACTTGAACTAAAGTAGAATTGTATAGTCCCTGGTGTGGCCAGTAGTTAGCGTATTAATACTGCCCTCATTTGTACTTTTTTGGATCTTAAAAATGACCTCAATTTTTTAAAAATTTTGTGTTCTACCCTAGAGAGTAGAGTTGTAGGGGAAAGTGCAGTCTTATGTGTTCCACAGATCTAAATTCAAATCCCAACCTAGACACATTAGCTATGTGAAATCCTGGCAACTTATAAGACCTTCCTATTCTTTATCTTCCTCAGTCATAAAGTGGAAACAGTAGCAATACTTGTTTTGCACAGTTGAGCACAGTAAGTGTACAGTGCCAGGCCAGGAAAAGACAGATAATATCTTAGTATACATCATCTGGTTTCGATAGATTGTCAAAGTGAAAGATCATGGTTGAATCTAACTCTTGTGGGTTAGGATGCAGCAAAATAGAACAGAGTCAGAAAAAGCCTCCACCCCCTTCTCCAAGCCTTGCCTCCATGCTCTCTGTTTGCACTTGCGCATCCTCAGCCCTAAGGATTATGGGCTAAATATAGCTGGAATCCCTAATTGTCAATTTAAAAAGTCCTAGGTCCCAGACCATTTTTCACCCCATTCTGTAGCAGGTAAGTTCCCTTCATGCTTATTTGGAGGCACCCCCTCAACCCAAACCATAGCTCAGTTATACCCTCTTTTTTTGCTTGCTCTTGTATTTCGTAGCAACCATAATTGTACTTAGTTTTCATGCATTCTTCTACCTGCAGTTATATTAGGTTTGCCAGCTCTCAGTCTGAACCATGGGCTGTAAATCATCATGTTTTCATTTATTTAGTGATCCAGGGTTGCCTCTTCTAGACAAGACCCGCAACAATGATATAGACAGTCTTCAGCCATAGAGCACAATATTGTCTATACTTGTGGATATAAAACTAGCAGAATACAAGGTCAAGAGAGAATTACCATAATCTGAAATTGGCTATGCTCTCTCCTTTGAGAGCATACTTCTGGATATGTGCTTGTTTACACATATGAAAAGGCATCAGTATGTGGAAAAGGCCAAAATCTAATATGCCATAATTGAAAAACCTTGTTGATATCAGGATTCTGTTATTATGGAAATTTTTTAAAACATTTAATACTATATTATTTTCATGCTTGGAAACAAACCAAGAAAAAGTTTAGAAAAAATGTCCATAGACACATTAGTTATCAAAGAAATGAAGAGGGAAAGTCGAATCATAAGAGGTTCATGTTATGATATATAAGGACTTTTCATTGATGAGTCCCACCCATGGTGTGGAGTGCATTTCTGAGATGGATCCCTTGTGGCTAATCTATTTTAAATTGATCTATACCCAGCAGGTGGTCATCTTATTTAATCTATGGTTATAACAGAAGTTGCATTCACAAATGCTTTTAACAGGGAAATTTTAAAAATAGGTTACATTTTTGTCAGATACGAGATTAGTCTTTAATTTGCCCACTTTTGCTACTCGGTCTTGAGTCATAAAAAGGGACTCAGAGTCTAAGTTATGTTTGTTTTTCTACTGCTCATTATCACTGATCATTTTTTACTCATCTTTTATTGATTGTAAAACAGAGCAAAGGAAAACTGTTGGTTTCCATTATATGGACCTCATTTTTTTTAAAAATCATCATTGGAGAATTTTAGTGAGTGTGGATAGAAATAACTTGCTCTTTCATTAGTACCAAGTAATGGGTCTTGCCAACTAGAACCCGTTAAAAGAGACGAGAAATATTGAACTTAAGTCCATTCACTGTATTTTGCTGGTCTTTTAACAAGCAAAAAGGTCCAGAAAAAAATTTTAGAGGATTGCCAGGAATCTCAATACACAGTATTACTATCCATGAGGTCCCCTTGGAACCTGAAAGGCAGCCGTATGTCTATGGATCTAAACATACCCCTAGAGTGATGGAGCATTAGTCCTGGTGGGGACTTAGGTCATGGTCTGGTTTAGAGACATAAACTACTTGGTGTCCCAGCCAGAGTTAAGAACCCTTGGGTCTCCTATCCCAGTTCACCCTGCATCATCCCACTGTTCTATTTGCAAAGCTTTCAGTACCAACAATTAAATAAGTCCATTGCAGTTATTTTCAGGCACATACATAATGGCAGTTTTGCTAACACTACCTCAATATCCATTGATTTCTTTGGAACTGCCAGGACTGTATTGGTTTATTTTTAAAGCCAAGCAGTTTTTTAAACCTTAAAATACTTCATTTTCAAAACCTAAAATGCTCTTTATTTAGTCCATGATGAATATTTGAATAGTGTTAAATTTATCATCCTGGCAGTACTCACATTGTACTTGTCATTAATTGTGACTCATCAAAGAATGTTTTGATGTTGAGTTCTTGGCTAACAGATGGCTCTGTTGAGAGGAACTGAGGTAGTGAGCTACAAGGTCCAAGGAGAGAGACTTCTTACATAATTAGTCACTAGAAGTTGTTTGAATTTGTAAGGAAGCAGTCTTCTGTGATGGTGGGGAGTGGGCTTTGTACTAGGATAAAGAAGGCCTCCTCATCTCCACTCTGTTCAGAGAATGGATGGAAGGGTTGACAGCAGTGTTGCCCAGTGTGACTTGGATTAACATGAGTGGCCAGCAGAGAGACGCAGAGTCCAGCACTAGGATGTTCTGTGTCTACCGAGTCCATCATCCTGCAAATCCTTAGTCACAGAGACCACCACGCAGGAAGGAACTGGCCCTCAAGCAACAGTGGTGTCAATAAGAACTCGGTAACAGTATGAACCCACAAAACCTGCTTTTAGAAAGCGTCACGACAGAGGCAACAGAAACATGCAGAACCTCACCCCTTCTTCCTCTTGCGTTCGCCTTTTCCTCTTTTTTTTCCTTCCAAGATTCCTTTTCCTTACCTTTTTACTTAGGTACATCAGTGGCACTCAAGCATGGGCAGCACTCAGTCCATTATTCAGCATCTGTGTGCCAGCCTTGATTGACATGAGTCTGGCTAATTGCATATCCCTCTCATAGTCTGAATCTAGTGTGTGCACAAGTGAGTCATTCTTTGGAGTGGCATTTGGTGCTTCTTTAATTTATGTAAGAAAAAAAGGAACATACATTATATCATAAAGGGAGTGACGGAAACTCTGATAAAAATTTCAAATCCTCTTAGACATATTCTGGAAATGATCACAAATAGCCTTAGTTTCTTCATCTATAAAATAGGATAATAATATTTACTCCATGGAGTTACACAAGAATTTTTTAAGCACAGTGTCTCACTCACAGTAAGGATTCACTAAATCTTTCCTGTGTTTAGAAAGAAAAGTAAAGTAAGTAAGTAGGTGGTGATGTCTACTTGCTCACTAGCACAGGAAACATGGGGAAAATGATAAGGAATCAAGGCAGACTGGTAGTGGTATTAATAATCGGTGCGAAGAGGCTATTTTTAAAGGATGTTTGGCAAGAACGTGGCATTCAGTATCAGGTGGTCTTGCTGTGACGGTACATCACTGGAGTGTTAGTTCGGTTTGGAGCTACAAGCATTTAAAGCCCTGAGCGAACTAAGTCAGGTTATACAAATGCCTGTACGGCTTCTGGAAGGTCCATAAGGCACAGTGGAGAGAATCAAAGACTTGACATAGAAGTCCTGGATGTGAACCTCTGCTCGGCACCTTCTAGGCACCTAAGGTGGCTCAGGGGTAATCTGGATTCCTACAATGCAGGAAATGTGGCTTCAGTCCCTAGATTGGGAAGCTCCTCTGGAGAAGGAAATGGCAACCCACTCCAGTATTCTTGCCTAGAAAGTTCCACGGACAGGGGAGCCTGGTGGGCTACAGTCGATGGGGTAGCAAAAGAATCAGACATGACTCGCCAACTAAACAACAACAGCAAACTAGAAATGATCACAAATGCTTTAATAGGCAACATACAATCTCACTTAATTTTCATACCTATAAAGATTAAGGATAATTTTAAAATCTCTGATAATTTCTATAAATATGCACTTTGTAAATTGCAAAGCACTGTATGAATCACTTTTTAAGGAGATAATGGGGGAAGATATTTACTCTCCCCCAAGAAGGCTGACTAAACTCCTTCTTGATATTACAGGTGAAAGAACAGTAAGAAGTAGATGGTGGCAATTCTTGTTTTCATAGTGGGGAGTGTGAAAGAAATGAATTGATAATAGTATAGTTAGTGTTGCAGATACAAAAGAGAAAAGGCCTAAATATAAAGTTATACAAACAGTGGACAGTGATTAATGAGTTTTGCTTGTACCTCTCCTAAAATTCATAGATTCATAATTTCTAGCCTTTGGGGAAGGAGACAAACACACACAAGTGCTATGTAGCATCTTTAACAAATGAAAATGATTTCAAATTCATTTTATTTGGTGCTTTGGAACATTGCAAAGTTCAGGTTCAGAGGCCATAAGACAAGCAGTTACATTTGGGAATGTTTTAGTTGACATGTGACCCAGGAATGGTATCATAGATTGAATGGCTTCTTGAGATTCCTTTGGTCGATCTATTTTTCTTAGTTAAGCAGATGTTTCTAAGTAACTGAGATGCTGAAAACTTAGGAGCAGAAAATGTCATCTCACATCATGTGTATTTTAATTGGTTTGATTTCCTTTAATTTTTCTTTTTTACACAAAACAGCTGAATTTTAAAGAACTAAAAATGAGGAGGAAAATTCTGATTTCCCTTCTGATGAGCTCTTTGTATAAGAGCTGGTTCAATCCCTTCAAGTATTAAGGGGAAAAAAAATGTGTCTGGATTAAAACATTAAAAATAGAAACATAAATTCCAAAACTTAAGTCTCTTGAGTTATTTGACATTTGAAGTAATTTCCCCAAAGTAATTTCCTTTGTAAAGGTTTATAAATTTATGAGAGAAAATACCTTACCCTAGCTAGAGATTTATTGTGTCAAATAAGAATAAACAGGGATTAGAGAAAACCAGGCATTAGTTTGAAAATAGATCTGCCCTAAGTGTGATGGATCATATTCAGATTACTAAGTGAAATGGTGAGTGTGTGCCCTCTGTTCTTCTTATCTAAAACTTGAATGAGTGTAGCTGCGAGTGACTTTGTGAAGACTCCTTGTTTGCATGTACCAATTACTTTTCCTTATATCTTTGGTTCATTGTCTAGAACTTACCCTCAAAATACACAACTCCAAATGAACCCCAAGTTATCCATCTGAAATTCTGAAAACATTTGGATTCTCTCATATATCCAAGACCTCAGGAAAATAGTCTTTGAAGTTGCCACCTTATTCTTTGTTATAACCAGAGTAGATACAGCCCATTGGAAAACAAGCAACATATAGAACAGAAAAATAATGTGTTCCTTTACTGGAAACTAATATATTTTTCCCAGAGATTGCTTGCTTGCAAAATGTATTAAGAAGTCGTATGCTGAGCAAGACAAACCTCACTTAAACTTCATGGTTTTGCTGATCTACACACAAAAACAGCCCCTTTTACAAAGCCAGGTCTACATACGAAAATAGAAATCAGACTTTCAGCCAGTCACTGAAAGCTCATAAGATCAACAGAAAATCCCTCATGATAACTGAATCTCACTGGCTTTCTCTGCTTGGTCAAATGCTTAGCATTTTTGGTTGCGATGATAACTTTATTTTAAGCCTGAGAGAACAGTTGACTTGCCCTTGATCTAATGATACCGAGCAGCTGCCAAAGCCTGTTTTATATCCATGGGAGAAGACTGTCCCCTGAGAGGGGACGCACAACCATGCACGTCTCTTTCAAGATGTCTCTTTGGGACCATGTCAAGGAGTGACTTTCCAAGAGGAGGGAAAGCTCTGTGTTTGGCTTTTTTTTTATTACGCCTCTGTGCGCAAAGGAAAGACCGTGTTAAAAATCTGAGATTTTAAGAACATTCTTACTACTTAATTTGCATTTACAGTGCACCTAAAGCTTGGGATAAAATTTTGGATTTTTTTATTTTTAAGCAAAATATACCAAAGACAAAGAAGTGGATTCTCATATACAATAAAATGACATTTTTTTTCTTCTACGTTCGAGAATCAACAGGGACATGATTTGCAGCAGGAGATGCAGGAGGAGGAGGCATACTCTCCTTGCTGCTGCTGCTGCTAAGTCACTTCAGTCATGTCCAACTCTGTGCGACCCCAGAGATGGCAGCCCGCCAGGCTCCCCCGTCCCTGGGACTCTCCAGGCAAGAACACTGGAGTGGGTTGCCATTTCCTTCTCCAATGCATGAAAGTGAAAAGTGAAAGTGAAGTCGCTCAGTTGTGTCCAACTCCTAGCAACCCCATGGACCGCAGCCTACCAGGCTCCTCCATCCATGGGATTTGCCAGGCAAGAGTACTGGAGTGGGGTGCCATTGTCCCCTTAGCTGATAACAGTTATAGCTTCAATTTTCTGATGATTTCTCATGTAAAATGCTTAGCAAGCTACCTAATACGTATAAAATTCTCAATTAATATCATTAAATGAATGAGTGCTAGGTGCTATGCTAAGTATTTTATATAATTTGTCACATTTAATTTCACATGAAGATGCATATATATCTTCACAATAAACATAAAAGACACTGAAACTTCATTTAAACAATTTATCCACTGTCACACAGCTACTGAGCATGGCAGCCAGAATTCCACACTAATCTGACTCCAAAACCTATACTTAATGTCTCATATCTACCTACCTACCTACGTGCATGCATTCACAACAGACACACACACACACATACACACACACTGTCTGAGTTCACTATCTTTTCAGATTGTCATGTTTCAGACCGTCTTATTGCCTTTCCTGTACTCTCCTTGTCAGATTTATTCAACACTATTTTATATGCATTTAATCTAATTTCAAGACATTCCCTAAACCAGACCCTGTTGTCCGAGAAACTCCCCCCTTATTCTGGAAATTGTTCTTCCCATTATTCGTGGAGCGTCTTAAATTGTATTATCACAGAAAGTCTTTCCTGAGTTGTGTTTTCCCTGAGCCTACATACTGATTAGTCACTCAGTTGTGCCCGACTCTTTGCGACCCCATGAACTGTAGCCTGCCAGGCTCCTCTGTCTATGGGATTTCCAGGCAAGAATACTGGGGCGGGTTCCCCTTTCCTTCTCCAAGGGATCTTCTGGACCCAAGAATTGAACCCAGGTCTCTGCGTTGCACGCAGATTCTTTACTGTCTGAGCCGCCAGGGAAGCCCTACAACATGTACAGCTCCTCTTTCATTTACGCATTATTTCAATATTTATTATCCCCCCTCTGCATTCACTGAGCTCCTCTTTTCGTTTAGCCAACATTTTAGATTTATTGTTTCATCACTAGAAGGAGCTTTAGCAATCATCTCATCCTGACTCCTGATCAGTTTGTCCAGCTCTGCTTACACCATGCCCCTGAGACAGGAGGACTCTACCTCTGCTTCGTTACTGCCGTAGAGGCGAGCTCAGTGTGGTCGAGACTACCTGGGAGGAGAGCGGGGGAATACTGAGAGAGGGTCCAGAATGGATGAGATAAGATTAACCTGTGTCTCTTGCACAGCATTCATGGAGCCCTTGCCATGGTCAGGGCATTACTTCCAGGCCTTAGGGTGGGCAAACAGTGAGTAGGACACAGCCCCCACTCCCAAGAAACATAATTTAATGATTATTCTTTGTGGGGCAATGAGTCTACTGCATGAATGTCTGTCCCCCCCCCCCAAAAAAATACATGAGTTTAGAGACAAATGTTTTGAGCTTAAAGGAAGGAAATATGATTGACAGTTGGAAGGAATTTGAAAAGACTTCATGAAGAAAGGTAAATTCATGTTAGGCCTAGCAGGATGGTAGGAACAATCTTGTTAACGGGACCCTGCTAGACAAGTCTATTTCATCTAGCCAAGGGAAGGCGGATGTGGCCGGTGCCAAGCTCAATAGAAACGAGGTGCTACAGAAATGCAAAGTAAAATGTCATAGTTGTTGTTCAGATATGGCAAGCCAGGATGAGTCACCTCCCCTTCCCCACACACATTGTCACCCAACACATATTTTGGGATGGCGTCGGGGTGAATAAAAAGCAGCACTGTGTACCTTTTGGAATCATTCTTTGGCCTACCCTTTAATATTACTCATCTTACTTTGACCCTCAGATTCTCACTTCGTCCTGTTGCTCAGCCCCTGGGTTTGGGATAAGGAATCACATGGAGCAGCTGAATAATGTGGGGTCTGTAAGGCAACCATTGAGTCACTGACTCCCACGGTGCTTGAGTAAGCCAGGGGCCATGCCATTTATGTTGGTGATCTTGCTCATCCGCCGTGGGCTTCAGCCCCAAGCAGACCTCTATCTCCTCATCAGTGGACAGACAGAGACATCTCTGTCCCAGAAGGTGGCCCTGGATCACCACCTGTGTGGTTCTGTGCCCGTCCCGTGACAGCACAGGAGCAGGAAAGGATAAGAAGTGCACAAGCTGAGTAGCCCTCTTCCCGGTGATATTTAATTGAATCTGGGCACTAAGCAGGCTTGGCTGAGGAGCTTTCTTCCCATTGCGAGCCGCTCAGCTCTGCCAGATTGCTTCTGTAATGATCATTCCACTGAGGCAGCACAGAACTTTTTCATAGAACAAGTCCTTGGGTGAGGATCAAGAAACCTGGGCACTGATTTCAATCACGTCACAAACTTTAGAAAGTAATAGTTGCTCGGTTGCGTCTGACAGTTTGTGATCCCATGGACTGTAGCCTGCCAGGTTCCTCTGTCCATGGAATTCTCCAGACAAGAATACTAGAGTGGGTGGCCATTCCCTTCTCCATGGGGTCTTCCTGGCCCAGGGATCAAACCCAGGTCTCCTACATTTGCAGGCAGATCCTTTACCACCTGAGCCTAAGTCACTTAATTTCTGTCAATTACATTTTCTTCATTTATAAATTAGGAAGAATGCCCCCCTTGCCAGGCACCATGAATTTTTCCATGAGACTGTAAAACCATATAATAGCTGAGAATGCCCTTTGAAAGGTTAAATATGTGCTGAATACTGCTATTACTGGAGTCTTAACTGTTAACACATCTAAGTGCAAATAATACCGCCCATGCAGGTAACAAATGAAAGGGACAGTGTGGAAACTTGCTAAGCTGTCTTTCTGTTCACACAGGAGTGTAAATTGTAACTAAGGTGTGGGGTTCTTGTTGTTGTTGTTATTGGCAGGGAAAGTTGAAGTGGGAGGGAAATGGTTGTGAAGAGCAGGGGTGCAGGAAGCAAAGAAGGACCTGCAAGGCCTAGTGAGCAGCGTGGTCTGTGGTGTTGGTGAGGGACGTCAGTCGCGTAGAGCAGAGTGTCTGCAGTGTAGACCAGAGGAGTAGAGATTCTCCGTTGGGGCTTCCCCGCTGCTCTCTGACCAAGCCTTCTCACTGCTGATCTTTAGGTTGTGGCGTAGACGCTGCACTTGCTTCCTAGGTGTGCTTGCCTCTGCCACCAGGGACTGGGTCTTACTTGGATGGGGGGCAGGGGCGATGTTACCAGAGAGAAGCCCAGAAAAGCAGGAGCAAGGACTTTAGTAGGGAGTGGGGTTGCTTTGCTGGGTCTTTGTTTGGGCACGAGGGCTCTCTGTTGCGGCACACAGGTTCTCTAGTTGCACCACAGCACGTGGGATCTTAGTCCCCAGGCCAGGGATCGAACCTGTGTCCCCTGCATCGGAAGGTGGATTCTTAACTGCTGGACCACCAGGGAAGGCCCGGAGCGAGGGCTTTTAATGCCACCGTCCCACTCCTTCTCCCTTACTTGACCTCGGCAGGGTCTGGAGTTGTGCTTCGCTGGGAACGCTCCGAGAATGCTTTAGCAGAAACCGAGACTGGGCTCTGCCTCGTGGCCCAAAGCAGAACAGCAGTAGAGAAGAAAGTCATTCCTGAGACCACAGGCCAGAGGCTCCGTGGAACTTCTCAGGGCCTAGCCCCTGGCTTCCGGGGTTCCGCAGCAGCGGCAGGCAGAGACCCATCTTCCTGATATACGTGACTTCCCAAGACCAGATTTAACGTGCTTCTCAGCGGCCCTTTCTTTCTCCATTCTGCTTTCTGCTGACCTCCAGTTTTCCTCAAGGAGGCAAATAGACTATTTTTCAACTCCATCCACTTCTCCCGCTCACCTCCCTTCCCTGATGGATTGTCCAGGTTGCAGCTGCCTGCAGCAGCCTCCAGCTGAGAAGAGTGGGTGGCCATTCCCTTCTCCATGGGGTCTTCCTGGCCCAGGGATCAAACCCAGGTCTCCTACATTTGCAGGCAGATCCTTTACCACCTGAGCCTAAGTCACTTAATTTCTGTCAATTACATTTTCTTCATTTATAAATTAGGAAGAATGCCCCCCTTGCCAGGCACCATGAATTTTTCCATGAGACTGTAAAGCCATATAATAGCTGAGAATGCCCTTTGAAAGGTTAAATATGTGCTGAATACTGCTATTACTGGAGTCTTAACTGTTAACACATCTAAGTGCAAATAATACCGCCCATGCAGGTAACAAATGAAAGGGACAGTGTGGAAACTTGCTAAGCTGTCTTTCTGTTCACACAGGAGTGTAAATTGTAACTAAGGTGTGGGGTTCTTGTTGTTGTTGTTATTGGCAGGGAAAGTTGAAGTGGGAGGGAAATGGTTGTGAAGAGCAGGGGTGCAGGAAGCAAAGAAGGACCTGCAAGGCCTAGTGAGCAGCGTGGTCTGTGCTGTTGGTGAGGGACGTCAGTCGCGTAGAGCAGAGTGTCTGCAGTGTAGACCAGAGGAGTAGAGATTCTCCGTTGGGGCTTCCCCGTTGCTCTCTGACCAAGCCTTCTCACTGCTGATCTTTAGGTTGTGGCGTAGACGCTGCACTTGCTTCCTAGGTGTGCTTGCCTCTGCCACCAGGGACTGGGTCTTACTTGGATGGGGGGCAGGGGCGATGTTACCAGAGAGAAGCCCAGAAAAGCAGGAGCGAGGACTTTAGTAGGGAGTGGGGTTGCTTTGCTGGGTCTTTGTTTGGGCACGAGGGCTCTCTGTTGCGGCACACAGGTTCTCTAGTTGCACCACAGCACGTGGGATCTTAGTCCCCAGGCCAGGGATCGAACCTGTGTCCCCTGCATCGGAAGGTGGATTCTTAACTGCTGGACCACCAGGGAAGGCCCGGAGCGAGGGCTTTTATGCCACCGTCCCACTCCTTCTCCCTTACTTGACCTCGGCAGGGTCTGGAGTTGTGCTTCGCTGGGAACGCTCCGAGAATGCTTTAGCAGAAACCGAGACTGGGCTCTGCCTCGTGGCCCAAAGCAGAACAGCAGTAGAGAAGAAAGTCATTCCTGAGACCACAGGCCAGAGGCTCCGTGGAACTTCTCAGGGCCTAGCCCCTGGCTTCCGGGGTTCCGCAGCAGCGGCAGGCAGAGACCCATCTTCCTGATATACGTGACTTCCCAAGACCAGATTTAACGTGCTTCTCAGCGGCCCTTTCTTTCTCCATTCTGCTTTCTGCTGACCTCCAGTTTTCCTCAAGGAGGCAAATAGACTATTTTTCAACTCCATCCACTTCTCCCGCTCACCTCCCTTCCCTGATGGATTGTCCAGGTTGCAGCTGCCTGCAGCAGCCTCCAGCTGAGGTGCACCCTGCCCCGTGTGTCCCTTTGACCCTCCTGATGAAAGAGGACCCAGCTCAGAGGTTGCAGCCTCCCTTTATTTGCATAGACTGTTTTCCTGAGGCATTTCAGGAAAGTGCAGTCCTCATCCCTGAAAGCTTTTCTGCAGTGCCGAAGCCTGGGTCACCAGGCGCTCCCTCCGCGTGATGGCCGCCCTCCCAGGCCCTCCAAAACGCAGCAGTGCACTGAGAGAGACGGTCTGCTGAGGTGGTTTTGGTTTGCCATACCCTGGTAAGGAGATTTCATTCCCTTCTTGCTGGCCAAGTTATATAGAGTCATTACATAAGAACTGCTGTGACACTGGGCGCAATCTCATTAAAAAAAAAAAAAAAAGCTGTATAAAGAACAATTGAGTGGTGGTGGAGAATATTCGTTTTATTCCAGTTGACTCTGATCCATGTAATAGAGCATTAGCCTGAGCACGAATGCCGATGTTTCTCTGGCTTCCTAATGACATGTCTTTGGAATATATATTTAGTGCAGCTCACGCTTATGTGGGGCATGAGAGAGAGTCAGATTTTCCCACCTGGGGAGGAAGTCCTCGCTGTGCTGAGCAGATTGTTGCTTGATCCTCCTCCTCCCCGTGGAGCCGCTCGGCCGGATGGGACGACCACGTGGCGGCTCTGAACCACTCACACGCACAGAGGGATGCCCTGAGGGACTTGGGCCTAGACGAGGTGCCGCCCTCACAGTTCAGCCTTCCCTCTAGGATGGGAGAGAGGCCTGGCCGGGAAAGAAGCCGTCAAGGGCTAGTGTTGATTTTCAAAGAGGTCTAGTGGGCAGGCTCTTTTTTAGTACAAGGATATTCTTGGTTGATGGCCTGTGAGTTACCCCTACTGAATACCACTCACCATAACAAACAAGAGCCATTCTGGGACCTCCTTGGTGATCCAGTGGTTAGGAATCCATCTGCTGATGCAGGGGACATGGGTTCGATCACAACTAGAGAAGGCCCGTGTGCAGCAACAAAGACCCAACACAGCCCAAAATAAATGTTTTTTTTTTCAATTATTTATTGTATTGGTTTTGCCATACATTGACTTGAATCCACCATGAGTGTAAAAAGAGCTATTCTAAAGAGTTTTCTGATATGGCAGCCTAATACTCAAAAGCACTGAGAAGCAACAGTATCCAGTACATTTGTACCCCCTCCTGTGTGTGACATGCTTTAAGAACTGAGTCGCCTGTGTTTAATTATCCAGGGCCCCAACCATCTAATACCTGAAGTCTGAGAGCAGTATGAATTCTTTTACTTTAAACATTTTTCATCACACACAAAGTCAACCTCATGGAACATTTAGAAATTATGAGGAAAGCTCTCAACCTCAACATCGTAAAACGCTGATATAATTTGCTCTAATTTCCTTCTAGTCTGTTTTCATCTTCGTTCTTGTTCATGTAATCAGACTACTCTATATGTTAAGTGCCTTTCCCCTGCACAGGTCGCCAGATGGCCCCACTTGCATTTTATCTGATCACATGCCATGTTTAAAGGAAAGAAACTAAGGTTAGTCAGTCTCTGTTTATATGAAGAGTATTATATCATCATGTATATCCCTCTTTTCAAAATCAGTGTCGCTTGGTCCATAATCAAAGTACCAAAAAGGCAGTTAGGGGAGCACTCGGCTAAGCACCCAGCTCCCCTCTCTGGTTATGAAAATAGTGGAGCAAGGCAGCTGGAGAGAACCACTGAGAATCTGGAGTTTGCTGTCGCTGGCACGGATGTCTCAGCTGTGCCTGTTGGTCAAGATCTCTTCATCATCTCAGGATGCCAGATCCCAAGCTGAGCTCCCTCGGGCGGCGGGGGGAGGTGGGGGGACTCAGCTCCGTCAGATGGAAATGCCTGGCCTCTGCTTCTGCATTTAGGAGCTGCAGGTGAAACTGAGGCTAAGAAAGCAGCTCAGTCAATGCCTCTGTTACGTGTGTGTGCGCGCGTGCGTGTGCCTGCACACGTCTGTCCCCAGGCATGCCTGAGACAGCTGAGAGAGAGGGCGCAGATCCATCACCAGGGACCTGTCATCAGCCTCTGTCCTGGTGTAGTTCACGTATAGGTGTTCATTTGCACGGATGCATCTTTTAAAGGGTAAAGCCAATGTCTGTCCCCAGACTAAGAAGACCTGCTTTCCTTTTTCTTGAGAATGGGAGAGGCTGTTCAAGGAGGACGTGCTCCTCTCTGGTCATGTGCTCCTCCTGCCCTTACCCCTCCAGCCTCCCTGTCCTGCAGAAGGTTCTGGACCCTGTGTGCTCATGGAGATCTGAGGGGGTTTCTGCAGGGACTGCGTCAGCTGCTGCTACCTCTGCAGGAAGAGTCGAGACCCCTGAGCGGTGGGGGTGTTGGTCATCAGAACCTGCAGTGTAAGATGGCCCCCTAGCTCTCTGCACACCAGAGGGGAAGAAGGAAGCGGTTAGAGACACTGAGGCATCCTCACATGGAGCAGCTCATCATCACAATGGCCAGTACAAGTTCCAAAGCTCCTGGGCCTCCCTGCCAAGCTGTGGTCTCCACACAGCATGCAGCTGTATTCTTTCTTTTCTCATCCTTGTTTTTCTTACAAGTAAGCAGAGCTCCCTGAAGTGCACTCACTTTCCAAACTTGTACTTTCCAAACTTGCTCATCAGGATGTGAGCAATCACTTGTCTGTAATGGATCCTTATGTCCAAGCTGTTTTCCTTGTGTATTACGCTATTTAATTTAGGACTCCTCATGCATGATTCACGTGCGGACTGTTTCACCTTTGGGATGCGAGTGAGTATTCAAAACAGGCGTACAGAAGACACCATCAGCGTGTGCAGAGTAATCCTGCAACTCCGGGCTTGTACAAGGACTGAGCATCCTTGTACTCAAGGTGCCCACCCAGAGCTATGATTTCCACTGAGCTGCAGTGTCTTCTTAGTTGGCAGAACCATTTGTTTAATTCAGTATTTACTGAACATCCACTGGACAAGGTTTCACGAGTCATAGAAAGGGGATGGATGTGGGCCCTACTAAAGGGAGCTTACAGTCTAGTGGGACATGGAATATGTTTATGAATAGTTTCAGCACTGGGTGGAAGGTGAGAAGGAGGACCTTAAGACTGATTTAGAAGAAAGAGGGAAAGGCCATTGTGAAGGGGCCTCGAGTGGACCATGAGGGTGTGGGTGGGCCTGAGGGGAAGAAGGCAGGGAGTAAGGAGCTTGCAGCTACCTGGAGCAAGCAAGGAGCCCTGTGGGGGCTGTGCGGGGCCTGAGTGGCCCACACAAGCTTGAGGAGGTGAGCTCACTCTGGGGCCGGCGGCGCCCCATCTGTGAGCCTCCTGGAGTTCTTGCCCTGCAGGCTTTGCTCCCAGTGTTGCAGCTGCTTGCTGCTGCTCTGGGCCTGTAAGGCTGTGAGGCCGGAGGAGTGTCCCCAAATTCTAGATACTTATTTACAAAAATGTGGTTTGAACCTAATGATCTGTGGGCAGATGGCAAATAGAAAGGAAACTAAGGTGGCTGACTCTGAACATTTTTGTCATTTTCATTTCATCTCATTTGCAGCCCGTAGCCCGTCCAGACCCTTAGAGGATATGCATGTGACTCATCACAGAGTCCAAACCCTTCAAATGGGTCATGCCTGAAAAATGGATGAGGACTCTCGCTCTAAGGGATGTTAGTGAAGGGACAGTGTCGGGACTGTCCTTTGCTGAGAATTCTTAGAACCGCTTGCACATAAATAGAACCTGAAGAAACGGAAACTTGGCTTGAAGATGTCTTATAGGGAGAGAGTATTGGTGTATGTGTGTATTTATGCATACTTCAAAAAAAATGACACCCTCTTTCTGGAAATTGCTTTAGAAGTTAGGCTTATAATTGCTACATGATTCAACCACCAAACCCTCAAGGAGTATTTGACATTTTGTAGAAATTTTAATGGACTGAAGTGAATATGTCAAAAATTCAAACATTTTAAATTTTTTCGCTTATTCATACATGACTTTAGAAAGAAGAAGAGCTTCCAGTAGACTTTTTTTTTTTCCTTGACTTAAAAATAATGGTGGGGGTCAGAAACTCACCTCCAGGAGGACTCAGGACTTCTACCACAATGTCCTAACAGATTTCCCAGGTGGCAGCCAGGTGTTAAAGTACCACACATTCTCAGTCCGTTTTTAGCCTGTCAACCAATTTTCGGTTATTTTAGAAAATGCCATATGGCACGGTGATTATGTATTTGGGTTCTATAGTTAAACTGCCTGATTGCAGCTACCAGCTCAGTTACTGACTGTGTACTAATCATCACATTACCAACCTTCCCTGTGCCTTACCTTTTCTGTCTGTTCAATGGGCTTGATAATAATGCCTGTCTCTTACGGTTGCCATAATGGTGAAGCAGTACTTGAGAAATGCTTAATGCGGGGCCTGACACATAACACTCGGTCCGAGCTGGCTTTCTTTGTGCTTCCCTCCCTGCGTCTCTTACGTATCCACCTGCAGGAGGATAAAAACGAGATGGCGGCTATTTGAAGAGCATCAGCCTAGCTGCTTTTTCGCTTTTGCCAACAGCGAGGATCGAGGGCTTTGAAATGTGGTTCGGGTTTGAGTTGTCTCTTAATTTTCAACTATCCCAGCTGCCTCTGCCTCATCAACAAAAGAAATTTTTTATCAAAAACTTCCACTTTCCCAGGACGATTCTCTCTCTCTGGCATAACGTGCCGCTGAGCTTTCTCCCTGGATCTGAGGTCTGTGCTGGCCCTGCCTTTCTGAATCGCTCTGAAACTGATTCAGCTCACCAGTTCCCTTGACTCCGTCTCCATCATCCTTTATCATTTGTTTATTCTTCTTCCTCTTTTTCATGCCTTCTTCATTCCTTGAAACCTCCTTAAAACCAGAGATCATAAAAACCACCGTTTTAAACTCAGAATTCAAATTTCAAATGGATTTTCTTTGGTAAATTGCTTCTGAGCACACAACACCTAAACTCTATGGGAAAGCAGTTCTGAGTGTCATATTTTGCCCCACTTGAAGTTGTCAGCATGAAATCGAGATGACAGCTTTTAAATATGTGGAGTCTGGAACACGGTATAAATGAAAATTTTTGTAGCCATGCGTGGCTTTTTGTAATCTACCAGTAGTATATTTCCAAGCTAATATTCTTCACACCTATGCTCAGATCCAAGATAAATATCCAGCAGCCATGCCTGTGGAAGGCTTGCTAAAAATGAATCATTCAAGACATTTATGCCAGGAAATTTAGATTTTAAAGGATATCATACAATAAAACTGAAGTCACTTAAGTACCAGTGTTCATTAAATTCTACTCAAGTGATACGTTTAAAAGCAGTCACTTCTATAGACAGTTTTTGTTTTCTTTTGGACTTGTTCACCCCAAATTGACAAGATGCTTAGAAATTTTAAAACTTGTCCTCTTTAGCATGTGGTGAACCAGGAGAAGTAGTTTAACTACCATTTGAAATGGTGTCATTCAGGATTTGAAAGACCGAAATTTCCTATGAGACTTCCAAAGTATCTACTTTAATTAGCTTTAGTGCATAAATTAATCAAGTCACCATCCAGAGTACCTCTGTCTTTAAAAACGAACCGAGAGAGTTTGAGGCACAGAGGGGTGGCTGTGTGACCACCTGTGGGCACGAAAGGGAGCGGAGAGAACAGGATGAACCCAAGAGCCCCGTCAGCCCCTCGGCCCCTGCCTCGTGGAGCAGGACTCTTCCTTTAAAAAACCTCTTCCCTCTGCTGCCCCAGCCCCCAGACCTTCCTTCGGAGCCCAGGGCAACCCAGCCTCTACTCCGTTTCCCCTTCCCACCAGCTCCCAGACGTATCTTTCACGTTTCCTTTTGCATCTTACATTAATACACTAGTGACATCGGACAGGCTGTGGGCTAGGACAAAGGAGAACGAACAGGGGCTCTGAGCCTGAAGTTCCTCATCTGAAAGACGGAGAGGATTAGAAACGATGTGTGCATACCGTGCCTGGCACACGGTTAGCTCAGACTGTGTCGCCCTAAAATGCTCCCCTTTCCTTTCTGTTCTTTGCACATGACTATGAATATGCAGCTGTGACCGGAGAAAGCTATTAAATGATAACTGTTTACAGCCATGCTCCACGCCCACACACATAGACGCACCCCACCACACCAGGAGGAAGAGCGCTCTGCCGTCGCAAAGCTCGACTGCACGGTCTTTGTTGTGATGAGCAGAGAACGGGATAGAGCTGCAGATCTGAAGCAGTTAGGAGCTTTATCTCCAAAAGAGAAGGGAAAGGGGGCTGGATGGGACCTGGAAGAGGGAGACGTGAGAGGGGGAAGATTTGAGTTAGCTGCCTGTGTAAGTGAGACTTGGGAGAAGACTCGGGAAAAGCTTTACTCTCTGTCGTGCCGTGTAGCCCCGACTCCATTCCCACAGTTCACAAGGGCTGTGTCACACTCCAGGATGTTAGGAGCTGGGTGCCTGTCGTTGACACGGAAGGTGTTTTTGGTTTCGGTGTCCTCACAGTGGGCACAAAACAGCAGTGGCAGGCATCAAAGGCTCAGGTGTCAGCAGCCTCTTCCCTTCCTACTGATATTTAATGTTATAGGAAAATCTACGTTCATAGTTTTTAAAAAATTGAGACCTCAGCCTCAATTTAAATTTAAATCAGTTCCCCTCTGCTTGCAAGTGGCGATGGCTGTGGCTTTTGTGTCACACTCTTTCTTATTCTTTGGGTTCAGAAGCAACATATGATTTTTGCTTTTGTGCAGGGTCTTCATCGCTGCATCGGCTTTTCTCTAGTTGAGGACTTCTTGTTGCCGTGGCCTCTCTTGTTGCGGGGCACATGCTTCCGTAGCTGTGGTTCCCAGGCTCCAGAGCGCAGGCTCAGTGGTTGTGGCACACGAGCCCAGTTGCTCCGAGACATGTGAGGTCTTCCCAGACCAGGGATTGAACCCGTGTCTCCTGCATTGGCAGGCAAATTCTTCAGCACTGAGCCGCCAGGAAAGCCCTTCAGGAAATTTTTTTATTTAAAAACAAAACAGCGTCAACATTTTTAGGAAAGGTTTCTGCCTCTTTTAATGGCCAAGTACTTCCTTTTGAACTAACTCACCACAAATAACAACTATAGACGCTGGACAAAGTATAAAACACAACCACTTCAAACCACCAGGGCATGATTGGAAAGCAGCAGGAACTCAAGGAGGGTCTACTTATGTGGGGAGGAAATAGCAGTGAGGGATCTTCCCATTCTTTTACAGCTTTTAGCTTGAGGGTTATGTCCCATTTGCTGTCACGTAAGGCAGAAAAAACTCATAGAAACCCACGTTTTCTATCACACCCACAGAGGTCATAGTTTGGGATAACCACAGTGGCTAGAAAGTGGAGAAGAAAATTCTAGTAAGGAGAGACAACAGATAAGGGAACCCCAGATTCTGTGCACAAATTCTCCCCAAATCTCTGGCTGACCCTTGACATGCATGCCTGGGACAGACTCCCAGGAGCCCATCTAAGCCTTAAAAACTCAAAAGTTTCTATCTTCTCTAGGTAGCATCTCCTTTTTTAAATGATGCAAGTAAAGTCTTGGTTTATTGAGCTCTTGGTTTGGTGTGCAGCTGTGTACTGGGGCAAGTTAAATATGGTTGAAATTTGACTTTGAGACTGTCATTTCAGATATTAGTGAAATTCCATATACACATGAAACCACAACAAGGATGTGTATGTGAACACATGAAACAACACAGGCCACATTCAGGGCCAAAGGTCTGTCATGCACAAAGTGGGACTTTGCCCTGAAAGAGTGGTATTCGTTTTCGAGGGCTGCTGTAACAAATAATCCCAGACTGAGTGTCTGGAAGCAACAGGAATTTACCTTCTCACAGCTCTAGAGACTGAAAGTTTGAAATTAAGGTGTCAGCTGGGTCTTGCTCCCTCTGAAGTCTCAGAAGAATCCTTCCTTTCCTCTTCCTAGCTTCTAGTGGTTACTAGCAGCCCTGCCTCCATCTTCAGCTAGCTCTTCTGTCTGTCTGCTGTCTACGCATCTGTCTCCACGAGGCCTTCTTATAAGGATGTGATCCATTGAATTTAGGGGGCACCCTAATCCAGGATGACGTCATCCTAACTAGTTGCAAAGATCTTATTTCCAGATGAGGTCACACTCTGAGGTTTCTGGTGGGGGTGGTTTGGTCACTAAGTCATATCCGACTTTGCAACCCCACGGACTATAGCCCACCTGGCTCCTCAGTTCATGGGATTCTCCAGGCAAGAATACTGGAGTGGGTAGCCGTTTCCTCCTCTAGGGGTTCTTCCTGACCCTGGGATTGAGCCCGTGTCTACTGCTTGGCAGGCAGAGTCTTTACCACTGAGCCACCTGAGAAACCCTCTGAGGTTCTTAATTAGACATAAGTTTTTGAGGGGTTAAGGGGATACTTTTCTACTCAGTACAGAGGTGAATAAAAAGTATTATGAAATATCTAGAACTTTAAGTTTGGGGTCTCATAATCCTTAAATATTGAAGTACTCTATCTCGTGGAACTCTGTTATTCAGGAAAGTGTATTGTGTGTTATGATGATGAATACCTAATTACTCATGACTCATCTATATTTTAACTTTTATTTATGTTGTCATTAGAAGTAAAAACAGTTTAATTTTGTCATTAACATTTAAAATTAGACTCTGCTAAGTAATCCTTGCCTTCTCCTGGCTATTTCTCCCTTCCATTGTTCCAAATGAGTAAAGTTAAATGAATTTGGGGGAGAATAGGGTTATAAAGCCCTTGACATAATCTGTTCTCTGAAGCAAATCTATTCCATTAAGGAGACCTATATTTAGGCTGTCAAAGCCCCATAGACTGAAAAGCTAGTTGTTAAAACTTATAATGAGTTTCAGTGTTGCTGCATTTGGAAATGCCTGCATCTCAGCAGTGGCCCTTGTACTAGATCACACTAGATTGCTCTCGGAGAAGGAGGGGGCAGTGAAGGACTCTTGTCTTTGAGGCTATCATTTTGGAGATTAGTTGGAATTCCATGTTTTTGACCTTCCCAAATTCTTAAATTGTAAATTCATAGCAGCTGTAATGGCATCACTGACTCAATGGACGTGAGTCTGAGTGAACTCCGGGAGTTGGTGATGATCAGGGAGGCCTGACGTGCTGCGATTCATGGGGTCGCAAAGAGTCGGGCATGACTGAGCGACTGAACTGAACTGAATTTGGGGAGAAAAAAAAGTATATGGACAAATGACCTAATGACAGATCAGAGATGACTGATTTAAAATATTTAAATAAATTTAGAAGAACCAAAGAGGAAACATCGTCTCACCCCTCCTCCACCCCTATGCCAGCCACCCTGGCGTTTTCTTAACAATATCCTTGAGTTACAGAAAAAAAAATGCAAATGAAGCTTTTGAGATTCAACTTAAAGTGAAAACATTTTGCAGTTGTCATGGCTAATTTGACGATAAATATAAGTACCAGTCATTCTCTTAATATATTTCTTGAGTAAAAATCTTAGTTATGGGAAAAACATTGCCTCCAGAGTGGCTTCTGATGGGCTAAATCGTGAGATGTGTTTTTGTATTTCCCTGTGCCTGGAATTGACTCTCCTTGGTGTGAAAGTGATCACTGACGTAACACTTGAAGTTGGTGCTGAGACTCAGCTGCTGGTGCGAGAGGAGCACCCCACAGGATTCTGTGCACAGTTAGTCTCAGTTCTGCTGAGGCCAGTCGAAGGAAAAGGCACTCTTAATGAGATTTGTTAGATACACTTTACTACTTCTAGTTTTATAGCGTTTATTCAGTCAAGATTTCTTTTCTTGAATGCCTGCTGTGTTTCAAGAATTAGGCATACCAAAGGAATAAGACAAGGTCCCTGTCCCCCCACCCTGCCCCCATGACAAATTAGTAGATCATTACAACATCTTGAGAGGGGTAGTATGTCCAGAATACTATGGAAGATCACAGGAGAGCATCTAAAGCTCACTTTAAAGAAGTGTACAAAGCTTTGTTCATACAAACATGACTTCTCTGCCTTAATAATTGAATTCAACAGTGTTACGTATAAGAAGGAAATGTATTCTAGTAAACTTCTTTTTTAAAAAAAAAAGATTTGCCAAAGTCACTGTGCTCTAAAAATAAATCAGTGTAAAGACTGATCTGGGAAATCTTAATTATTTCCTTAATTAATTCAGTAGTCGGGTCTTGGAAGAATTAATGACCCACCACCAAAGTCGTCGTGATAATGCTCAATTTAAAGATAACTTTTCAACCTATTCTCCCAGCCTCCTTACTGAACTGAAATTGTGGACCTTGTCTTCCACTTCTTCTCAGTCACACCTGCCTCTCTCCAAATTTGTCACCTAAACACTGAGTATTCTCCCACCTAAATATTTCTTTGATCTATCCCATTTTTATCCTCGTCATCATTGTCTTAGTCTGTGTGTCCACCAAAGCTTATCTGAGGACTTCCCTGGCCATCTAGTAGCTAGGACTCTGTGATTCCACTGCGGGGGCATGGATTTGATCCCTGGATGGGGAGCTAAGGTCTTACATTCTGGGCAGCACAGCCCACAAAACCTTGGAAATAATTTTTTAAAAAAAGCTCATATGGATTGTCACAGTGACTTTCTATCTGATCTTCCCTTTTGAAACATGGAGTCATGTTCTTGTTTTTAAATGAATTTTTGTTGGCGTGTAGATGCTTTACCGTATTGTTCATTTCTACTGTACAGCAAGTAAATGAGCTATACATATACCTATATCCCCTCCTTTTTTGGATTTCCTTCTCATTTGGGTCACTACAGAGCACTGAGTTGAGTTCCCTGAATCATACAGTCGGTTCTCATTAGTTATCTGTTTTATACATAGCGTCAATAGTGTATATAGGTCAATCCCAATCTCCCGATTCCTCCCACCCCAACCCCTTCCCTCTTTGGTGTCCTTACACTTGTTCTCTATGTGTCTCTATTGCTGTTTTGTAAAGAAGATAATCTATACCATTTTTTACATTCTATATTAAGCATTATACAATATTCATTTTTCTCTTTCTGACTTACTTCACTCGCTTAGAGTTTTACCATCTTCTAATCCTCCACCAACATGAAACCCACTTACATCTTATTCCCACTTAAAATCTTGGCACCCCTTGCCATCGATGACAGAATAAAGTCCTTCGCATAGCATATGCAACCATTCAGCACCTGACCCTTATCTGCCTCTGTGTATTTCACCTTGATTTCCTGGAACAGACCTTGTGCCTTGGCAGGTGGTAAAGTTCCTGGAACATGCACTACTCTGGGCATGCCGTTCCGTGTGCGTTTCTCCTACTCGTGGGCTGGCGAGCTCTGTGTGTCCTACAGGACTCGGTGTGTCCGTCCCTTCCTTTGTGAGATCTTTCCCTGCACATATCTCGGTTATGAAATTTTATCTCCTCGCTGTAATGTGTGAGGAACTCTTCTCCTCACTAAGATAAGGTTCACCTCTAGTGAAGGGAAAATGGAGAGGATCACCCCTTCACTCTTCATCTCTGGAGTTCTCCTGGGCAGGGAGATGAGGTATCAATCATATGGCTTCAAAAAAATTCTTACATGAGGTGCAGGAAGGACTTGAACACACAGAGAGGCTGCTTAGACCCCATTCCATTGGCTCTGTCCTCTTTCAGTCTGATGTCACATGCTTTCCTAGGTAGGCACCCGAGATAAGTTAAAGAGGACACCTTGGAGAACATTAGACGCTCTACCTGAGGAGAAAGACCCACAGAGCCCAATAAATTTGCCATTGATGCGTCATTTTTCTGGGGCAGCAACATGTCTTGCCATGAGCTGATAACTTCCTCTGACCTATACTTGTATTAAAGATAAAGGATATCTGGAGTGTACAAAGGAATGACAAGATTGATAATAGCCTTTAGGGGGATGGAAAGAGTACATGTGACCTGTCTTGTGACACCCAGCCCCTGGCTCAGCTCTCCCGTCTAGGGGATTCAGGGCTCGTTACCAGCCGATCTCTAACCTCCTGTGTATAAAGATTTGAAAACGTTCTGATCCCCTCAAAAAACATAAGAAATCTGGCTTTAAATGCTGCTTAATATTCATCATTTTTAAACATTGTTGACTAAATTATTGGTTTCCTGTTAGGTTTTGAAGGGCTTTCCCCCTTTGCTTAGCCTCATGGAAAAGGCTGGCATCGCTTTTTACAGCAGGAATGGCTTTTTTTTTTTTTTTCCTGATTTTGGTTGCACTGGGTCTTCGTTGTGGCACAGTCTTAGTTTCCCCACAGCATGTGGAATGGAATCTTAGTTCCCTGACCAGGGCTCAAACCCATGTCCCCTGCATTGGAAACTGGATTCTTAGCCACGGGGCCACCAGGGCAGGTCCCAGGAATGGTTTTCTGCTTGAAGCAGGCCAGTAGTGCCCAGGTCTGAGAGTCATAAAAAATTTCAAGCAGTGGGCTTTAGCTATGCATTTGGACATAAAGTCCAAGAATTATAAATTCAACCCCAAAGTGCAATGGAAGGATGGAGCCATAGGTTCCTTCCACCGGGGCCACATGAGAAAAATCGATAGACGGTAATCCAGCATAATGGACGCATGTGAACTCTGGGGCAAGGCAAGCCTGAATTTGAGCCCCGTATACTAGTCGTATGGTCCTAGATATATCATTTAGCTCATTAGGCCTTGGTTTCCTCTTTTGTAAAATAAGATTAATAGAAACCTTTCAAACGGAATTGTTAACATTAGAGAGAATGTTTGTAGAATGTTTTGCACATTTCTCTTAAGAAATAGTAGTTATGATTTTGGTTTCGTGTTGAGAGTGACATAATGGATTCTGATGTCCCACCCAATCCCCCGGGGGGTGCTGCCATTGGCAGTGGTCCATATCCCATGATTGCCCAGGGAGGGGTATACAAGGCCTGGCTGTTTTGGTTCTGAAGGACCATTCTAGCTCCAGAGCTCAACGTGGTTCAGCCAGGTTGACACCAGGCCTGCCTCACACTTTGCCTTCTCCCTCTGCCTAGTCCAGCTTTCTTTCCATGAGTGTCAATTCCAGGAGCCCTCCTTAAAACATCCTGTGAGCTAAACCCCATTCCAGAGCCACGTCCTGTGTAACCTGTGACAAATGACAAGGCAGGTATCCAGTCCCGTGTTATTTATCACCTATAGATCTGAAGCCCAAAGATCCTGGGCCTCTTGGCCAGGTGTCAGGAAGTGTTTCAGAAAGACAGGCAGAGCTCAGAAAAACTGTGAGAGAAAGAAGAAACACCTAGAAACATGAACGTGCCTGTAGGAAGATGTCTGATAATTTCCAGAAATTAAAAACATCCTAAATCCTATTCCCCATGATCCTAGGAGCAGGGCAGTGTTTTCCAACATCAGCTCCCTGAAAGGAACTTGGCTCTGAGATCCACATCAATATAATTACACAGATGTAATGATTAGTCTTTTCCAGTATTGAACTTTTAATTCCCTTTCCAATGGCAAGGACCCAGCTAGAGACCTTCCTGGAAGCAGAGCTGTGTTTCCCTTTCCCTGGAAGGATCTAAGAGGACTTTTCCATAGTTCACAGCGGAATGTAAAATGACCAGACTCATTGTGTTATAACAGTTTCACTAAATGGTCTTCACTGTCTCAGACCTGCTAGAGGCAATTTCCAGAATTGAATGAATTCTGTTTAGTTACTCTTCCCATTTACTTTGAGCAATGGCCCTGAGTTTTTTTAAATTAATTAAACTAGCGATAAATGTCTTAATAAACATTACTTTGTAAAATTACTGGATTTACCCTTTTTTTTTCCCCACTTCCTTTTTTAATTCTCACTTAAGACAAACCTGGAGTGTGATAACTCTGGTCAGCTGAAAAGAGAGTCAAAGACTCTGGGCCACAAGGGGACATGAAATCATTTAGACAGAGGGAAGCTGAGTCTCAGAGAGAGAAATGACTTGCCCAAGAGATGGCCTGCAGGATTCGCCTTTCCTTACTCCCTCATGCCCCAGCTCCCTGCTCAAAGCTGGACACAGAAGACTTGCCTCCCTGGCATGGAACCCATCTCCTACCCATCCACTTCCCCATCCCTTGATAGAGGTGCATCTGTATCCCCGCCCAGCAAAGAGGAAGGAGAAGACTGATTGGTCATGGCAGCCCAGACCCAGGGCGGACTGAGAAGCTGGAGGAGCACAGATCAGGGAGGAGGCAGCAGCAGGCAGAGTTCTGGGGCGGCTCCCAGCCCACCTCCTAGACAAGAGATCCTGGAGGCCAGCAGAGAAATGTTCTGCAACAGACTTTGGCCACTGGCAGAATTGAGGCGAGAAGGCAGCTCTTTCTCTGAATTGGGTTTGATGCTACCTGCCAGCTTTATTTTCTGATGATCTAGTTCATGGCAAAAGGGCAGTGAATTTTGTGCTACTTAGCCATTGAAAGTAGATGGTAATTGGGGACTTGAACTTTGCAGCCAGAATTGGGCAGCTGCCCACTGGCATGAAAGGCAGAATTGGGAAACCTGGCAGGGAGGGACAGAGCTCCTCTGTAGTGTTAAATTCCCAAGCCGAGGGCACTGAAGTTGGTACTCTTGGTACAAAAGAACGTGAAAGATAAATAAAAGTGAGAATTGTACCAACAGAGCTGGATTGTCATGGAGTTCAAATACCTGCTTTCTCTCCCCCATACTCCTGCAGGCTTTGCCCTGTAAGCTGCTGGTGACCGACAGGTGCTGGAGAAGGGTGGATCTGTGAGCCCCAGACCATCAGCTTGGCCTCACTGGATCTCATTAGGCCCCCTCCAGACCCACAAAGCCAGATAGTCTAGAAGAGAGGCCCAGCATTCTGTTTTAACAACTTTGCAAGTGATCCCAGTGCAGGCTCCAGTTGGCAGCACTGGTCTAGAGCATGGTATGGTGCTGAATTTATTAAGGAAACTCAGTTTTGAAGAGAGCTAGCCGTTGCCTCCTACCTCATCTCTCCTCTCCACCGCGTTCCACCACTGCATAGCTGCTGTTGGGAGGTTTGGAGTTTGCCCTATTGCTTCCCCAGGCCTCAGCATTTGCACAGTAAGCCATCTCCCCACCACCTGCTTGTCTTCTGGCCCCAGCTGTCTCACTCCTCTCCTGGGACTTCCAGTTTTGTTTTTCCAATGAGGTTGTCTCCACTTAGTGCTGGGAAAGGGCGTAGAGCAAGAGCTGGCCCTGGAGCCCGCCCTCAGAGTCCTGTCTGCCCTGAGGAGAGACTTTTCAAGGGAGGTCCTGGCTGGCCTTCTCAGGAGAAGCAGTGAGAATGACCAGTCTGGTCCTAGCTGAGGATGCCAGCAGCTGTGAGTGACTGGGTGAGCTCTAGGGAACTTGGGCATCCAAACCGGGAGCCGTAAGCTCTACTTGTCCCTACTTCGCCCTTCACCTGCCTTGAGCATGGGCAGTCATCTGCAGACTCCAGGAGGAAGTCCACTGGATTCTTTTCCCATGTAGGTTATTAGAGAGTACAGAGTAGAATTCCCTATGCCGTACAGAAGGTCCTTCTTAGTTGTCTGTTTCATATATAGTAATGTGTATATATCAATCCCAATCTCCCAACTTATCCCTTTCCCCTCAGGTAACCGTAAGTTTTCCACATCTGTGACTTGATTTCTGTTTTGTAAATAAGTCCATCTGTACCATTGTTTTTTAGATTCCACATATAAGCAATATCACATGATATTTGTCCTTCTCTGTCTGACTGGCTTCACTCAGTATGAGAATCTTGAGGTCCATCCGTGTTGCTGCAAATGGCATTATTTTGTTCTTCTTTGTGGCTGAGTAATACTCCACTGTATATATGTACCTCACCTTCTTTATCCACGCCTCTCTCAGTGGACACGTAGGTTACTTCTATGTCCTGGCTGTTGAAAGCCGTGCTGCAGTGAACACTGGGGTGCGTTATCTTTTCAAACTATGGTTTTCTCTGGATATATGCTCAGGAGTAGGATTGTGATCTTATGGCAGTTCTGATCCCCTGGAGAAGGAAATGGCAACCCACTCCGGTATTCTTGCCTGGAAAATCCCATGGACGGAAGAGCCTGGTGGGCTACGGTCCATGGGGTCGCAAAGAGTCGGACATGACTAAGCAAGCGACTTAACTTACAGTTTTTGAAGGAACCTCCATACTGTTCTCCATAATGGTTGTATCCATTTACATTCCCACAAACGGTATAGGAGGGTTCCCTTTTCTCTACACCCTCTCCAGCATTTATTGTTTGTAGGTTTGTTTGCCATTCTGACCGGTGTGAGGTAATACCTTATGGTAGTTTTGATTTGCATTTCTCTAATAATTAGCGATGATTGAGCATTTTTCGTGTGTTCTTTGGCCATCTGAGTGTCTTTGGAGAAATATCTATTTAGATCTTCTGCCTGCTTTGCTGTTGTTCAGTCACTGAGTCATGTCTGACTCTTTGCAACCCCATGGCCTGCAGCGTGCCAGGCTTCCCTGTCCTTTATGATCTCCCAGAGTTTGCCCCAACTCATATCCACTAATTCAGTGAGGCCATCCAACCATCTCATCCTCTGTTGCTCCCTTCTCCTTCTTTCCTCAGTCTTTCCCAGAATCAGGGTCTTATCAATGAATCAGCTCTTCACATCAGGTGGCCAAAGTATTGGGAGCTTCAGCTTCCATATCAGTCCCTCCAGTGAATAATTTAGGATTGACTGGTTTGATCTCCTTGCTGTCCAAGGTGCTCTCAAGAGTTTTCTCCAGCACCATGGTTAGAAAGCATCAGTTCTTCGGTGCTCAGCCTTCTTTATGGTCTAAATCTCATACCCATATGTGACTACTGAAAAAAATCATAGCTTTGACTATATGGACCTTTGTTGGCAAAGTAACATCTCTGCTTTTTAATCTGCTGTCTAGGTTGGTCATAGCTTTTCTTCAAGGAGTAAGTGTCTTAATTTCGTGGCTGCAGTCACCATCTGCAGTGATTTTGGAGCCCAAGAAAATAAAATCTGCCATTGTTTCCATTTTTTTCCCCATCTATTTTCCATGAAGTGATGGGACCATATGCCATGATCCTAGTTTTTTTAATATTGAGTTTTAAGCCAGCATTTTCACTCTCCTCTTTCACCTTCATCAGAGATTTTTGCTTGAGTTTGTTTTTTTTGATATTGAGCTGCATGAGCTGTTTGTATGTTTTGGATATTAATCCCTTGTTGGTCACTTCATTTGCAAATATTTCTCCCCTTCTATGGGTTGTCTTTTCATTTTGATTGTGGTTTTCTTGCTGTGCAAAATCTTTTAAGTTTAATTAGGTCCCATGTGTTTATTTTTGTTTTTATTTTCATTAGGCAGTGGATCGAAAAAAGATACTGCTGAATAAAAAAAGATACTGCTGCAAAATTGTGTCAGAGAATGTTCTGCCTGTGTTTTCCTTTAAGAGTTTTATAGTGTCTGGCCTTACATTTAGGTCTTTAATCCATTTTGAATTTTTTGTTTGTATGGAGTTACAGTATTCTAATTTTTATTTTTTACAATTTTCTTTTTTTACAATTTTTTTGCAATTTTTTTTTACAATTTTCCCAGCACCACTTATTGAAGAGACTGTATATTCTTGCCTCCTTTGTCATAGATTAGTTGACCATAGGTATGTGGGTTTATCTCTGGTTTATCCTGTTCCATTGATCTATATTTCTATTTTTGTGCCAGTACCAAACTGTTCGGATCACTGTAGTTTTATAGTGTAGTCTGAAGTCAGGGGGCCTGATTCCTCCAGCTTCATTTTTTTCTTTCTTAAGATTGCTTTGGCTGTTCAGAGTCTTTTGTGTTTCCATACAAATTTTAAAATGTTCTAATTCTATGAAAAATGGAAATTTGATAGACAATACAGTGAATCTGTGTGTTGCTTTGGGTAGTACAGTCATTTTGGCAATATTGATTCCTCCAATTCTAAACATGGCATAGCTCTCCGTTTGTATCATCTTTTATTTCTTTTATCAGCATCTTACGGTTTCTGCATACAGGTCTTTTGCTTCCTTAGGTTTATTTCTAGGTGTTTTATTCTTTTTGATTCAGTAGTAAATGGAATTGTTTCCTCGATTTCTTTCTCTGATCTTTCACTGTTAGTGTATAGGAATGTCAGAGATTTCTATGTATTAATTTTGTATCCGCAACTTTACTGAATTCATTGAGTTCTAGTAGTTTTCTGGTCGTGTCTAGGATTTTCTATGTACAGTATCATGTCATCTGCAAATAGTTAATAGTTTTACTTATTTTCCTATTTGGATTCCTTTTACTTTTTTTTTTTTCTTCTCTGATTGCCATGGTTAGGGCTTTCAAAACTATGTTGAATAAAAGTGGTGGGAATGAGCACCCTTGTCTTATTCCTAAACTTAGAGGAAATACTTTCAGTTTTTCACCACTGGGGATGTTAGCTGTCAGTTTGTTGTGTGTGGCTTTATTATGTTGTGGTAGATTTCTGGAGAGACCTCTATGCCCCCTTTCTGGAGAGTTTTTAACTAAGTGGATGCTGAATTTTATCAGAAGCTTTTTCTGCATCTATTGAGATGATCTTATGGTTTTTATTCTTCAGTTGCTTAATGCAGTGTATCTCATTGATTGATTTACATATTAAAGAGTCCTTATGGACATGAGTTTGGATAAACTCCGGGAGTTGGTGATGGACAGGGAGGCCTGGTGTGCTGCGGTTCCTGGGGTCACAAAGACGGACAGGACTGAGCGACTGAACTGAACTGAAAGAGTCCTTGCATCCTTGGAATAAATCCCACTTGATCATGGTTTATGATCCTTTAAATGTGTTGTTGGATTTGGTTTGATAGTATTTTGTTAAAGATTTTTATGTCTGTTTTCATCAGTGATACTTCCCTATAACTTTCTTTTTTGTGATATCTTTTGATATCAGGGTAATGGTGCCTTGAAGAATGAGCTTGGAAGTGTTTCTTCCTTAGTAATTTTTTGAAAGACCTTCATAAGGATAGATGTTAACTCTTCTCTAAATATTTGATAGAGCTCACCTGTGAAGCCATCTGTCCTGGACTTTTGTTTTTCAGCGGAGTTTTTTAATCACTGTTTCAGTTTTAGTACTTGTGATTGGAATGTTCATATTTGCTATTTCTTCCTGCTTTAGTCTTGAAAGTTTGTACCTTCCTAAAACTTTGTGCATTTCTTCGAGGTTGTCCATTTTATTGGCCTATAGTTGCCTGCAGTAATCTCTTATGATCTTTTGTATTTCTGTGCTTCCCTTGTAACTTTTTTGTTTCTAATTTCCTTGATTTGAGACCTCTCTTTCTTGATGAGTCTGGCTAGAGGTTTATCAACTTTGTTTATCTTTTTAAGAACCAGATTTTAGTTTCATTGATCCATCCTATTGTTTTCTTCATCTCTACTTTCTTTCTGTTCTGATCTTTATGATTTCTTTCCTTCTACTAACTTGGAGTTTTCTTTGTTCTGCCAAGCCTCTGAAGGGTTTGGGTCAATTGCATATATTTGATATTTTCTACCTCTGACCTTGTCTGGGAAAAATAACTTTGGGATAAGGAAAAGATGCAAATCTGTGCCTTGAGAGCCCCATGGAGAACATTTCCAAAGTGGTGGCCAGCCCCACCAGCTCAGAGGTGCTGCAAAGGTGGGCGTGTAGCCAGGCCCCACCTGAGTGTTCTTGTCCAGAGAGAACACAGCCTCGTCACTAAGGCCTTGTCATGTACAAGTCCACTCAGCCTAAAGGAAGAGGTTACAGGAGGCAGAGGAAGTTGGTTGGAAAAACGCACAGGGTCCTTATGCCTGTTATGTCTCTGGGTTTGATCCTCATAGTAATCCTTTGAGAGATGCAGTGTTAACCTTATTTTGTAGCTAAAGAAACAGAAGTTCTGATAGATGAAGGGACAGGTCCAAGGTCACAGGCTGAGGACTGCCAGAGCCAGGCTTTGGCTCCAAGCCCAGGGCTTATCCTCAGCGAGCCTTCTCAGGGCCCTTCCCCTCTCTGCTCTCTTTGCCTCCACCTCAGCTCCAAGGGAATACAAGTGACCTGATAGGATAATTGAAAAGGAGATTGTACCAGGACTCAGAAATCCTGGCCTCTTTCATCACGGGATGGGTCCCACCTAGAATTCACCACCTTTGTTGGTAGTGGCCAAGAAACAGTTTCCCACTGAGGATCAGAGAGGCTGAGGGAAAGGCGGCAGGATTATGAGGACCAGTGAGGATGCTGAGCTTGACACGGCGCTCCTGACCCTGGCCACACAGGCCACTCCCCTTAACACCTGAAATTCCTGGGCTTGACAAAGAGCATGTGCACTTGACTTTTGGGGAAAAAAAGACAATAAAATGTATTGTCAGTTTACTGTCTTTAGGGTTGGGTTCAAGGGATGTCTGGTTTTTGTTAAGTAATTTGTTTCTTTAATTTGTTTTTTTGAAATATAGTTGATTTGCAATATTGTGCTAATTTCTGCTGTATAGCATAGTGATTCAGTTATGCACATATACATTCTAATTCATATTATTTTCCATTATGGTTTATCATAAGATATTGAATATAGTTCCCTGTGCTATACAATAGGACCTGGTGTTTATCCGTTCTGTACATAATAGTTTGCGTCTGCTAATCCCAAGCTCCCAATCCATCCCCCCTCCTCCCTCACCCTTGGCAACCACAAGTCTGTTCTGTCTGTGAGTTTGTTTCTGTTTCATAGATAAGTTCATTTATGCCATGTTTTAGATTTCACATAAAAGTGATATCGTATGGTATTGTCTTTCTCTGACGCCACTTAGTGTGATTATCTCTAGATCCATCCATGCAGCTGAAGTGGTAGAATCTCCTCCTCTTACGCTTAACAAGCGTTCCATTGTGTGTATGTAGCATGTCCTCTTTACCCATTCGTGGGTCAGCAGATATTTAGGCTTCCATGTCTTGCCGGTTGTGAATAATTCTGCTGTGAGTGTAGGGGTGCGTGTTACCTTCTTGAATTATGTGTGCCTGGTCGCTCAGCCGTGTCCAGCTCTGCAACCCCAAGGACTGTAGCCCACCAGGTCCCTCTGTCCATGGGGATTCTCCTCCAGGCAAGAATACTGGAGTGGGTTTCCATGCCCTCTTCCAGGAGATCTTCCCAAACCAGGAATCAAACTCAGATCTCCAGCGTTGCAGGCAAGTTCTTTACCGTCTTTTGAGTTGTAGTTTTGTACAGGTGTATGCCCAGGAGTGGGATTGCTAGATCACATGGCAACTCTATTTTTAGTTTTTTCAGCTTTTTACATTAATTTATGTATTTGGCTGTGTTGGGTCTTAGTTGCAGCGTGCAGGATCTTTCACTGCTGTGCACAGACTCCTGTTACGGTGCATGGCCTTCAGTAGCTGTGGCATGAGGGCTAAGTTTCTCAAACCCATGTCCCTGCATTGCAAGGTGAATTCTTAACCACTGGACCAACAAGGAAGACCCTATTTTCAGTTTTTTGGAGAACTTCCACAGTCTTTTCTGTAGTGGCTGTACCAGTTTACATTCCAAGGGAGTGTTTGTTTGCCCCCCAAATGCTGGGCTTTCCTTACAAATAATCTGACATCTGACGTCATGTTGTAGAGAAGGCATAGTTTTATGAGAGGGTGTGTGTGTGTGTGTAAGAAAGAGAGAATATGAGCTTCACACATAATGCTGAGTTGTTGCTTCTTCCCCCCTAACAAGCTTGGCTGAGTTTCCGTAATTCTATAGCTGTGACATGAGTAGTCCATGAGATATTCAGTACTGGCTGGAAAAATACAACCAAAACTTATTCAGTCAGCAGCAAGAAACGATGACACTTCTAGGAGTCGCTGTACTGTAAAGGTGGCCTCACTGTAGGAAAGATGGACGCGCTTGCTCTTCTTAAGGCTCAGCTCAGATTTGCTTTTTTCTTTCTGGTAACTTCCCCAAGTACAAGGAATCTGCACAGGAGCAGGGGCGCCTTGGCTGTGGAAACACCATCACTGATAATAAGTCTAGCCCTGCTCCTAGGAGCTGACAGCTGCTTTGAGGGGTCTGCTCAGAGGATCTCGGTCGCCCCCGTGGAGTCTGGCTTGGGCCATCTCTGCTGGCAGGACATGTAGCCCTCCCTCCCATGACACTGACTTGGGTGACCTCCGTGTTGCAGATGGAATGTGTTTGCCCTGCCCTGTGTGCAAGTCCTCTGCCCACCACACCATGTGGCGCCGAGCTCGGCCAGTTCTCAGACCTGAGCCAGGATGGCCAGCGGGGCTCCCTGAGGCTCCACACCTGGCATCGGAACCTCAGATAGCTCTTTGCATCACAGAAGGCACCCCGGCTCTCCCAGTCCTGCCTGTTGAGTGGGGAGGGGCGGGCTATCGATTGAAGAAGGTGCTGCGTTTATTAAGGACTAGCCGGGCAGGTGGCTGCAGGAGTCCAGGTGCGTGCCATTCCTTCCATCTGGTCTCCGACTTCCCTCCTTAGGCCCCCGTCTCTCCCCCCAGAAGCCACATAGCCACTGGTCCCAGTGCGGTGCTGGGACCTCCTGGTGCTACAGTCTAGATACCAAGTGCCTGCATGGGCCCCAGCCTCGCTGCCAAGCCCTGGAGTCTGTCTCCACTGAGAGACAGGAGCGAGGGCTCCTCTGCGGCCCTGCATGGAGCTGCCTGGCATTTCTCCATGGAGTTGAACATCTCCCCCCACCCCTATCTCCTCCTGGAGGGAGCGGACTGCTTGTCTAGCTGCAGCCTCAGCAGTTCCTGGACAGATTTTGTTGGTTTACAACTAAGCAAGAAAAGTGGGCTCCTGGGCCCAGAGCTTGGCAGGAGTTCGGGCCCTTCAAAGAAAATGGAAAGTGCAGCGGTGAAGAAATCCAGTGCCCTGCTGGTTGCGTCTGTGCCCCTCTCCTCCCTGTGCCCCAGAAGGCCCGGCCGCTGCAGTGTGTGAACAGTGGGGCAGGAAGGCGCCCCGGGAACTGATTCACACTTCCCGCTCCACGTGCTCGTGCCCCGGCCCTGAGAAGATGAGCTAACGTGGCTGTTCCCCTGTGACATTAAAGTGCTTTCTCTCAGCATCTGCTCCTGAACCTGGCAGCTGGCGGTGCCCACATGCCCTTGGAGGACACGGATGAGAAAGCCAGTCTTGGGCCCACAAGAAGTGTGAAGTTAGGCCAGAACAGAGGCTGGGGTTTCCTCCCACCCCGGTGCCTCATCCCTCTGAGCCCCCCAAGGACAGCTCTTTCCACTCGTGTTCCCTCCATCCTGGCGTGACCTTTCCACACCCCTGGACTCTTGTGTTTGGGGGACAGGGGAGCTGGTGCCACCTCCTGCACCCCTCCCCTCCCCTCTGCCTTCTCGAAGGGCCATGAAGCCATGGCAGCTCCCCTTAGCTGCCTGGGACCCAGGATCTGAGGAGGTTGTGTCCGTCCATGGGATTCTTCAGGCAAGAATACTGGAGTGGATTGCCATTTCCTTCTCCAGGGGATCTTCCTGACCCAGGGATTGAACCCCGGTCTCCCGCATTGGAGGCAGATGCTTTAACCTCTGAGCCACCAGGGAAGTTGGCACTTAGAGTCTGCCTGCCTTCCATGTAAGTGGGATTGCACAGGGTGAGGCCCAGTGAGTAGGGGGCTTTCTACATGTTAGCCCCTCTGATCAGGTTGCACCAGGCCAGAGTCCCTGGGATCAACCCTATGATGGGTTAAAAAAAAAAAAAAAAAAAGCTGTTCTCCTGCCTAGGGCTATTGATTGTGAGGCAGAAAATGTGATGAACCTTGAACAGGTTAGGTCACTGGCCTAAGCCTGCCTCCTGCCTCCATGCCTTCACTGGAGAACAGACAAACTGTGGCGAGCCAGACCAGGCACTCCAGGAAGGCGCATGAGTTCTCCAGACCTCAGAGCTGCAGAATGGTTCTGAGGGGCTCATGCATCATTCTGGGCACTGTCTAGACAGAATTAAGAGGTGGCCTGTCTATGCTCTACCATTTTAAAATATGTGTGTAGGTACTAATATGGTTCATAAAATGTAAATGTATGCTTTAGATGGGTGCTTCATACGCTGTTTTGCCCTTACTCATGTCCTTGTGAGGAGAATAACCTCTGAGATTTAGCTGGATTCAGGTGCTCTGCCTCGGCTCGCTTGTCCCGAAGATAAACGGCCTCGGGCTTGGAGCCCCGACTCTGTGACTAAACAGTAATCACCTGTCAGCATGAGCGCCTGTTTCCCCAGTGTAATCAATGGCACAACATCCAGCTCAGAGCACCCGGGTGAGAGCGGCGCCAGGGCGACTGCAGCCAAGGGGAAGGGAGGTGGGCTCACTGGGCTTCGCCGTCCCACCAGAGGAAAGGGCTGGCTGCCAGAGAGCAGTCCAGAAAGCCCCAGCTTAAGGTGGGGAGACCATGGAGAGAGACTCTTAGGACACGGCGGGCATCTGTCAGTGCAGGCCAGGAAGTTTTCAATCTCCAAACGCTAGGCCCTGCCGGAGGCCTGTTGTGGGAACCCACCTCGAGCTCCACCTGAAGGTGACATCCCCCAAAGGCCGCCTGGGGCCCGGCCACCAGCCACAGGCCCGTGCTCCAAGGGAGGGCTGACTGCAGGCCTGCGTGGCAGGTGCCCCGGTGCTGCCTTTGTGCCTCTGCTGGGAATTTAAACTCCGTGGGCTCTGCTCTGAGGAGGAGCTCCGCCCACGCCTCCCTCCCCCTTCCCTCCAGCCTTGGAGACGCAGCAAGGGAGATGTAGCTCACAGCCGTGCGTCCACCACAGGTAGGGTAGGCAGGAACCTGAGAGAACGCTCACTTCATGGTGGGGGGCAGGGTTTTCACCAGATGCTGGGAAATAGAAAAAGACCCTTTTGTACAGATATAAAGGCTGTACTTGTGTGGCTGTTGTTGTTGTTGTTGTTTTGTGACTACCTGGAGAAAAGCCAGTGCTTCCTTTTTCTTCCTGTGAAGTGGAACAACTCTGAGGCTGGATCTACTGAACTTAACATTCTTACCAGCTAAGAGCCATGCAAGTGTATTTGAGCCACCAACTCATGACAGGAAGTTGTTTTTACGGCGGACATGTTTCTTATTTAAAAGTCCATGTGATTTCTATCACAGAAGCGCAGTTTCCCCATGGCTGCCTCGGGCTCCTGTGCCAATATGGTTGTTGTGTGCAAGAATGCCAACTTCTTCAGCTATTAAAACTCCCCCCAGGGCACTTCCTGGTGAGCCAGGGAAGGTAAGAATCTGCCTGCCAACGCAGGAGACACAGGTTCCATCCCTGGTCCAAGAAGATCCCACACACCGAGGGCCAGCTAAACCTGTCTGCCATGACTGCTGAGCCCACACACCCTAGAGCCCAGCTCCACAACAAGATGAGCCACTGTAATGAGAAACCTGCAGCTAGAGAGAGCCCAAGCGCAGCAATGAAGACCCGGCACAGCCAAAATTATAAATAATAAACCTAAAAAACTCACCCCAGGATAGACAGGTTAGGGGTGTGGAATGAACAGACGACTATAGGGCTTCCCTCGCAGATCAGTAGGTAAAGAATCTGCCTGCAATGTAGGAGACCCTGGTTCAATCCTAGGTCAGGAAGATCCCCTGGAGAAGGAAATAGCAACCCACTCCGGTATTCTGGTCTGGAGAATTCCCATGGACAGTGGAGCCTGGCAGGCTACAGTCCATGGGGTTGCAAGACTCAGACATGACTTAGCGACTAGACCACCACCATATATAAAATAGGTAAGCAACAGGGATATATTATATCATGCGAGAGTTATACCCATTACCTTCTAATAACCTATCATGAAGTATAGCCTGCCAAAATGCTGAATCACTCTGCTGTTCACCTGAAGCTAACATAATCTTATAAATCAACTATACTTTGATTAAAAAAAAAAAGAAACCTTACCCCCAGCTAATCATAGTGTGGTAGCCAGCTTGGTACAAAGGAAAATTTGTAGAGAAAAATGTTCAGAATATGCACTGTCTCTTAGTATTCCATTTCAGTTGCTTTGAGAGAGAGAATAGAGCAGGACATGCTGCTGAGATAGCGTTAAGCCTATTTCCTCCATTTAAAAATGAGTTTAAGCTCTTCTCACCCTCAGGTGGATCAGTAAGCGTTGACAGCCCTGCCCACAGTGACCGTTGTTCTTAGAGTCCTTTGAAAGACCTGGTTTTATGGCCTGTCACGCTGAAGTTCCAGGGTGGTTCACGACAAGGCTCTGTTGTGAGAGTAGCTTTCTCTGGTGGGAGACCCAAGGGTGTAAGACTGGGGACCGCGGCCTCAGGGCTGTGTCGTGGGAGGGAGCGCAAGGCCCGTAGAAGAGCCGGGAGGGGTGCCCACGTGACACCATCTTCCCCAGCTGAGCTGTCCCCTCGCCCATCCTTCCAGTCCTGCAAGGATAAGCTTCTTAATATACACGCTGAGAGATTTGTTATCCTGCCCTAGTTCTTTTTTGAAGAGTATCGGGTGAGCTGGCAGAAGGGAAAAAGTGAGGGGCAAACTATTTTCCTTTATATTTTTTAGTGTATTTTTATTTTTTGGCTGTACCAGGTCTTAGATGCAGCATGCAAACTCTTAGTTGCAGCATGTGGAATCTAGTTCCCCGTCTAGGTTTTGAACCTGGTCCCCATGCATTGGGAGCATGGAGTTTTAGCCACGGGACCATCAGGAAGTCCCTGAAGGGTAAATCTTCTGAAGAGGTCTTGAAGATCTGCCCATTCTTGGAGCAGGGCCAGGCCCTCCCATAACGCCCCATGGCCTTGGGCCTTGTCCCAGGTGAGATGGTTTGATCTTACAAGACCACCTTGATTTCGATGCAGCACTAAACACAGATCCACCAGAGACAAGCATCTTGGCTGAGCTGCGGAGACCACTGGGGAGAGGCCCAGAGACGCTGACTTGCAGAGCGCCTGCTGTCCTGCCGCTCACCTGCAAGCCATTCTCCTCCCAGCTCATTCCAGGCAGGTCCCTGAAGAAGAAGGTTGTGGGTGTAGAAGCAAGGAACCTAATTTCCTGACAGTCTGTAAAACCTTCTGGCCACCCCTCCACCTGCTATTCATTGATTCAGCAAATAAGCATTGAGGACGTCCCTGCCATATGCCAGGCCCTGTGCTGGATTCTGGGGAATGGCTTCCGCCCTCATGAAAACTCTAGAAAGGGAGCAGATGATAAATCAGTAAACAGATAATGAACAATACACTGATAGGCTGGTCAGTGCCATGAAGGAAATAGACAGGATAAACGAAAGACCTATAAGAGACCAGGAGGGGGTCATGCTTTCGGGGAAAGACTTCTCTGCACCAGAGACATCTGAGCTGAGACCTCAGGGAGATGAGGAGTGGAGGGAGGGCATCCCAGGCAGAGAGGACGCAAAGGTGCAGAAGAGCCTGGCATGCTCAGGAGCGGAGAGACTGTGGCCGGAGAGGAGGGAGAATGATTTGGGGGAGTTTAGAGAGGAGGCCGGGACCAGGTTATGCAGGGCCTTGAGGCCACGGTCAGAGTTTGGATTTTGTTCTGAGAGCAAGACAGGCCCCTTGCTGACAGCGTTATGCAGGATGATAATGTAATTAAAGATCACAGGGTCTTCACTGCAGTTCAAAACTGAGGCTTATGTATATGTGCTGCTATAGGAAGAGTCACAAGAGACCCTACGTGGAGAAAAATCCCAAGAAACAGGAAATAGTATAAAATATGCCACTGATGTTTTTTTAAAAGAGAAGATGTATATGTATATATAGGCTTGCCTGGGTATAAAATGTAACCACATTAAGAATACACAAGAAAAGAAGAAAGAAGATCCAAGTTTGAGATGAACTTTTGGGACGAGAACTTCTAACATGGTGTATTTCAAATTGTAGTTCACAGCTCAGGAGAGGTTCTGAAATTACCTAAGAGATGTCACAGATAGCACTTAAAATAGTAACCTACATCTTGCATAGTAAGGAGAGCATTTTGTGAAAGTTGTTTTAATTATTTATGTGTGTAGATACATAACACATGTACATGTATATCAATGCCATGTACACACATTCATGTACATATGCCTACATGTGTGGTATACATGTAGTATACAGTATACATGTTTTAAACTAAGTATAAACATTGCAGTATACAATGTTTTAAACTAAGCGTTACAGTTGAGAATGTTTGAACAATATATCTTAAGGATCTTCATGGTGGAAAAGTTGAGAAACGTGACAGGGATTTTTCACTGTTTTCTTTACTTCTGTCTTAGTTTCCTCATCAGGCTTCTCTTCCAGATAATCCTCTTCAAATTAAAAAGAAAAAAGTCAAAAAAAAAAAAAAGATACCCAAGAAGCTGGTGAGGGGTTGCTCCTGGGGTAGGGAACCGTAGCACAGGGCGAGTGAGGTCCAAGGGAGACTTCCTCTTCGTAGTCTATGCTTTTGTGTGGTTGAATATCTTACTATGTGCCTGCATCACTTATTCAGCTAAAAAAAAAGTTTGTCTAAATGGTGGTCACCCTGGCCGCCACGTGGAGCGAGGGCGAGCCCAGAAACAGAGGCCGGGCTAGAAGGCCCTGGCCGGGGCCGCGGTGAGAGACGGTGGTAGCTTCGCCTGTGGGGTTGGTGATGGGGATGGAGACAAGCTAGGCTCAGCATGTTCCACCCGACAGTCACAAGGAAAGCCGTGTGCATTAGAGGTGGGGACTGGGCCTGCCTGACTCTATCTGCCTTATCTTTGTGGAAGGAAGGGTTCTTGGGCTCCTTCCAGGTGCTAAGAGCTTCAGAATTCCCAAGAATGTTGAATCAATCACAATGTGGAGGACACGGTTATGGACATGTATCCCTTTCATATCCTCATGCAACTGTCACAAGTGACCGCTGCTGCTGCTGCTGCTGCTGCTGCTGCTGCTAAGTCGCTCTAGTCACGTCCAACTCCATGGGACTCCATAGACGGCAGCCCAGCAGGCTCCCCCGTCCCTGGGATTCTCCAGGCAAGAACACTGGAGTGGGTTGCCACTTCCCTCTCCAGTGCATGAAAGTGAAGTCGCTCAGTCGTGTCCGAATGACCGTCAAAACACAGTTACACTCGGTTTCTCAGTGGAGCTTGCTTTCTTTGCAGAGAGATGCCAAAGGCCAATACCTGTTTGACCTTCTCTGCCACCACCTGAATCTACTGGAGAAAGACTATTTTGGGATCCGCTTTGTGGACCCTGATAAGCAGCGGGTAAGTCTATTCAAAGCATGGACTGGGGAGAGGGTCGGTCGGTAAGCCTGAGGCACTGTCATTCGTGTTCAGAGCTTAGTCTCAGGAGTCAGGAGACCAGCTGGACTCTGCATTTGGATATCATCTCTTCGGATCGTATTGTGAGACCTGGAACACCCCACAGCAGAGCTCACGTGGCGGGGTCCGTTGATTGCTAGACACTGAAATGGCAACCTGGAGAGCTGAAGTTGTTATTCAATTGCTCAGTCGTGTCCGACTCTTTGTGACCCCTTGGACTGCAGCACACCAGGCTTCCCTGTTCTTCACTGTCTCCTGGAGTTTGCTCAAACTCACGTCCATTGAGTCAATGATCATCCAACCATCTTGTCCTCTGTTGACCCTTCTCTTGCCCTCAGTTTTTCCCAGCATCAAGGTCTTTTCCAGTGAGTCAGCACTTTGTATCAGGGGGCCGAAGTACTGAAGCTTCAGCTTTAGCATCAGTCCTTCCAAGGAATATTCAGGGTTCATTTCCTTTAGGATTGACTGGTTTGATCTCCTTGCTGCCCAAGGGACTCTCAGGAGTCTTCTCCAGCACTGCAGTTTGAAAGCATCAATTCTTTGGTGTTCAGCCTTCTTTATGGTCCAGCTGTGTCCGACTCTTCACGACCCCATAGACGGCAGCCCACCAGGCTCCTCCATCCCTGGGATTCTCCAGGCAAGAGTGCTGGCGTGGGGTGCCATTGCCTTCTCCGATGTTGAGATTACAGAGATTTAAAGCCAAAGGAAACAGAGAAAAATAAAGAAAAAGAGAAGTAAATTTTGATGGAGTGGCTGCCGTGTGCCAGGCCCCATGCTGGGCACACACCCAGACCTTTGAGCCGATGGATGTTGAGCACTGAGGTGTTATCATGCACGAAGCTGAGAGCTTCACATAAGTTATTGGATCTTCCCCCTGAATGAGATGCATACCGGCAGTTGACCATCCACTCCCCAGACAAGTGAACAGTCCTCCCGACAGGTTACCTAACTTGCCCAAGGCAAGTGACGAAGCCTGTCTCCTGCTCAGACCCGCCTGATGCCAGAGCCTGTGTGGTTTCTGGGGTTCCCTGCTGCATTCCTGCCCTATGGGCTCTAAAGTGACCTGATTCCGTGCCTTTGTTGAGGGTTTAAGCCGAGCAGGGAGGCTTGCAAGGGTCCTTGAGCACTGTGAAGAAATGGACCAGTAGAGAACTGTCCTCCTGTATCTACTGATCATAGTAGAGATGGAGGAGGTGAGCTCCCCGGCTCCCCCTAGACCTCTTCCCCTGAGCACCAGGGAGGCAGAACCTGGCGCTCACACCCATGCCGTCCCTGCCCGCTCTTCAGGGGTCGCTGTCGGGTCTGGGATTCCTCTGGCCACTCTTGGACGGTCAGCCCTCACTCCCCATCCCCTTTTGCACCCCAGGCCCTGGGCTCATCCTGATCTCAGCCTGTCCTTCAAGCCTCCCGAATCTGAAGACTGCACCACACCGGTCCACTCACCCAAATACAGGTGGAAGCTCCCGTCTCTGAACCTTCTTTGTACTCTTCTCCTAACCCCGCCTCCCCAGGCCAGTGTTATCAATCTGCTAGGGATTCTGGGACCTGGATTTAGCCAGACAGCTGCAAAAGGTCACCCTGGCCCTCACCATATTTGGGGGGATGCTCTCAAGATGTTTCTGCCAGACCCTTGAAGTGTCTTGGACAAGCTTTCCGCTGCCTGCCCACCCCCTGAGCCCCCTCCAGCCTCACTTCTCTCCGGAGTCTTGCTCCAGTGCACGCTCCTCCCCTCTATTGCCGGGAGGAGCCGACCGCGTTCAGCCTCTCTGCCTCCTGCTAGTGGAGCGGTCACTGCGCTCAGTCGTGTCGTCGCTGTTGCGTCAGCCGCTCAGCCGTGTCCGACTCTGCGACCCCATGGGCTGTAGTCCACCAGGCTCCTCTGCCCATGGAATTCTCCAGGCAGGAGTCCTGGAGTGGATTGCCATGCCCTCCTTCAGGGGATCTTCCCAACACAGGGACCAAACACAGGGCTCCTGCTTTGCAGGGGGATTCTTTACCATCTGGGCCACCGGGGCAGCCCACTGCCCAGTCTGTCTCCTTTTGTTCATTTTAATCTATGGGTCCAGTGCCCCAGGGCGTTCTGTCTTCTGAGCCCCAGACATGTGCTGTGTTCATCTCACCGTCCACAATCCCGGTGTGCTCTGCACAGGCCAGCCTCCTCCACCTTCCCAGGCACGGCCTGGAACCCCAGTCATTTCCGTGCAATTTCATCCCTTGCCTTTCCTTCCCTGGGAAGCCACGCCGCGGTGGGCCGTGTAATGTGAGAAGGACCTCTTAACCACATTGAGTGGCTATAATGAGTTGCCAGCCTCGTGGGAACTCAGATCAGAGGGAAGCAAGAGAGCAGAGTGTCAGCTCAGATTATCCATGTGGAGCTGATGGGTGAACTGGCTCTTAGTGGGTCCATTAGCTGCACGAACTGCGGCCCAGCCCAGAAGGTGAGAGCTGGGCGCCAAGGGAGGCCAGGATGTGTCTGCACGGCCCCGGCTGCTCTCCTGCCAGAGAGAGGACGCTTCCAAGAGGCTCCACTGTACTGAGCAAAAGCCGCCAGAAAAGAGGGAGGTGAGGACTAGCTCCTCCATCCGTCTTACAGCTGAACCTTGAATGCTAAGCTGGTCACCAGTGACACAGTGAGAAACAGGCAGAATCTCCTGCCCTCTCAGAGCTTATGGTCAGTGCTTTTAAGCTGCTTCCCGATAACCAAGCCCCAAATATCAGCTATTCTAGCTCTCTGCAAATTGTCAAGTTTCCTGATTAGCACAAAAGCAGCAAACGTCAATAATGCATTTTATAAGACATCCATGCAGAAGTGGGAAAATGATATAGAACCATCTCCTTGTTTCCTTACCCAAACGTAAGTACCCGTGCGGGTCGTGGGGCGGGGGCGTGAGGGGGTGGTAGGTGGAGCGGGGAATGTGTTGCTACTGTGTCCACCCTCCGTGAAAATCCAGGGAAAACAGGATACTACATTAGTTGTGGTCGGGTATCTTACAAGACGTAAATTTTAAACATCCCTGGATGCCAAGGAATTCTGAGTATGTATTCCCTCACACAAGGGCTGGCAATGTGTTGCTCAAACAGAAACGAAACATATACCAGCCATCCCTGCCTTCTCACCATTTATGAAATTCCACCTGCCAGTGCTTTCGAAAGCTGCTCCCGATAGCCTCTGTGTGTCATCACGTCCTCACAACCCCACCACATCACACAGACACACACAACCCATTAAAGGGAGCCATTCGCCACTCGAGCCAAGTGG